>CM035415.1:2978719-3118719 GCA_020310875.1 Ceratopteris richardii | reverse complement strand
GTCAATCGTGATTGACCCATCAATCGCGACCGACAGCCATGATGGACCTCTCAATCACGACCGACATGTCGATCGTGACTGACACATCAATCGTGATTGACAGACCACTCGATCGCGATTGACGAGCAATCTCGGCATTTTATAGGGCAAGAGATATTTGGTCCATTTTTTGGCTAATATTTGGGAAACATTAGGGGTTATGAGAGCATTGTGAGGCCGCTATGCAAGAAATTCGAGAAATCCTGTTTGCATGTTAGCCTGTTTTAACCCTGTTTTAGCCCTATAACCCTGAACTGACATAACTTTCTCATACGAAATCCATTACGGTAAAATTAATACAAGTATTATTAGATATAGTATTTTGAAGTTGACCATACCCCAAGGGAAGAAAATTGAGGGGTCTTTGGGATTGTTTTCCATAAAGGCCAAAGGACAATTTGATCTCTGAATTGCATGAATGATCATGGTCTATGTTAGTTGAATTTAAAAATCTTGAGCTAACTTTGGGACTATTGCACGTCTATTGAGAGCATCGACGGGCATTCTAAGCAAGAGTAAGTGCAAGCTTGGGAACATGCTTCCTGGGCACACAAGGGCAACCAAGGAGAGAAACTAAAGGTTGGAAATTCTCAACACCCTCTGTCAATTCCTAGCTTAGGCTAAGTACGGATAGAGGTTTTAATCAATTAGGGTTACATTAAGCACGACGAAGTCCAAGAACTCTAATCACTCAAGTACAAAGAAATTACATTTGCAAAACAACCTAAGGGAAAAGAATTTAAATTAAGCGACCAAACTCAAGTACGATAAAACCTAAGTGTTCCTTGTGACGAAGATCAATTGGACAAGAAGTGACATCCTAAGAAAACTAAAAAGAACAAGTGATTAATATAAATTGATCCGCAATGAGGTTGTACTTGGGAAAATTGGGGCTATTCAATTAGGCATATGAACCTTAGATCAGGACAACACCTAGGGAGAGATAGATAGAGCCTTAGGTCTTCAGAGGCTAGTTTGTCAATCATACTGCTAGGTCTTGGGCCCAGCAGTTGAGCCATTATTCGCACTACCCTAGCTCTGAAACTAGCGAGTCGGAGATGTCTCATGGTATGGAGAGACCCACAGGAAGTTCAAGCGTGCCATACTTTCAAAGGGTCGAAAGCCCTTACAAGATGCAACTCGAATACCTTAGGACCAACCGACTAGGTGCTTGCATCTATGAGGACGGCCTAGGAAGATCTGTGGTCCAGATCAAAAACCCAAACCAACCCATTGGACTCAAACATCCAGCAGTCAAGTTCGAAAATGGTGCATACCTAGATAAGGAAGGAACCATGTATGTGGTCACCGCCTACCTAGATAAGATAGATGAATTTGTTAATGTGATCTCGGAAACGGACATAGGAGACCTAGAGCAAGGAAACATAGGTGGAGAGCCTAAAACCCCTCAAGGCAAATCAATTCTCATTAGAATTATCTCACCAGAGTGGGTTCCCCAGGACAATAAGAGCATAGATCTACTCTTGAACCGAGTGACCGATGAAGCCTTTTGGAGGTATAAGCCTGATAAACCAAATGAGGTAGGAATGATCACAATCTATGAGTTCAAAGATCCTGATATCCCAAGCAAGGTGACCTATTTAGACAATACTTCAGAGAGGATCTTTGTGGTCACAGAGCATGGCAGGCATGCCTACACTTGGAAGGGTGAATTTATTTTTCCCCAACCAAGATCTAATGTCTCTTATGGCCACCAAGGAGCTGGAACATCCCAAGTTCATGGAGTTCAAAGAGACATGAGTAGAGATAGCCTAGAGGTAAGTTTTGCCAACCCCTTGGGAAGAGAAAGGATGAGAATAGAGACAGATAGAGAAGAAACTGAGAGACCTAGAGCCCCAAGAAACGAAAGAAATACTGATGATTTTCCTTTACCAAGACCTAGAGAACACACTAGGACCTTGAGGCCAACCCAGCTAGTTAAGTCCATGAAGAATTACTTCGATGGTACGCGAGACCCATACGATCATGTGGCTGAGGTTAGGCAAGTCTTGAGAGCTGAAAAAGTTGAGGAGTTATTCATGCTGTACAATGCTTTTGGTCTAACTCTAAGGAACACAACCCTTACATGGTTTCAACCACTAAATGAGAGACAGTTTAGGAATATATACCAACTTCTAGAGGCATTCATTACTGAATTCTCTAAGAGTGGCATACGACATAATACCTCCTCATTGATTCATAGCTTCAAACAAACACCTCAAGAGACAGTTAGACTTGCAGGAAGAAGATTTAGGCAATACTTAGAGAGATGCCCTGTTCCAGAGCTACCTACTCCAGCCAAACAAGTGGCATTAATCCTAGACGGGTTATTGAGTACCAAATTGAGATCATATGTGTACCTGAAGGACCCTAGGACCATAGAAGAATGTGTACGCATGTGTATAGACATAGAGGATAATCTAGGAGAGGAATTGGAGCTTTCAAACATTTACAAAGATTTAGATAGATCTACCAGCATCTCTTCCAGACAATCCACGTCTATTGAGGAACTTGCAGAGAAGGTAGCTTAGAAATTAGGTATCTCAAGCAAACAGATACCCCGATTTACCCTAGTGAGATGATGCTACACATGTGGAGGTGACCATATGGCGAACATATGTCCCATTATGGCTCAACCCCAAGTGAATCCTAGTAGCCAGTACTGCACCATAGAGCGAAGATACACTAACCACACTACACAAGACTACCCCTATAATAAACAAACTGTGAGACAAAATTACCCTCAACCATATCCACAACAGGGCAGATACCAGAACCAGCATCCACCACAGCAGTACGGTAGGCCCCAGCAACCCTATCAGCCACCCTATCAAGGGCAGCAGAGACCTCAACCAATTCTAGCACAGCAACCCCCTGCTCCAGCTAATGTGATTCCAGTAAAGTATGCAGCTGTAGAAGAAAATCTAAATAGAGCCATAGTCCTAGTCACTCCATTGCTTTCAGAAGGTGACCCCAGTGATCAGAGTTTTGATTCTACACATATTGATAGCCCCCAGGCCTACTACATGCAGTCACTTGAGCATAGTGAGTCCTACTATTGTGAAGAACCAAGTGAACTTAGTTGGGATCCAGAGTATGCAAATATCATGTACACAAATCCCAACCCTAGACCTCAACCTAGGCAAGTAAGACCACCATTCCCTAGAGGACCATGCTATAGATGTCAGGGAGATCACCTCATTTGTGATTGCCCAATGCCTGCCCTTACACAAACCCCATCGATGACAATTCAAGGCTTTTGTCAAGATTGTAGAAAGGAGCATCTCTTACGAGATTGCCCCAAGAATCCCAATAATATTTCAAAAATCACTCCTATAAATGTTATTGGGTTAGTAGTAGACTCAGCAGGAAGTGTAACTTCCACTGCACCTATGCAAGTGGTCACTAGATCTCAGGCTTTGTAGTAGAGCCAAGGTTTAGGCCAAGAAAAGAGTGTCGAGGTTAGTGAAACTAAGAGCGTAGCCAAGAAACAGACAAGAGCTTGGAAAGATAGTCGGGAAAGGATGAAAAGACAATGGTCTAAGAAGATGAGCAAATTAGAAGAAAACATAAGAGAAACAGGAGCCAAAATTGTTGAACTCATCTCTCAAACAAACTCTCACATACCACCACCACCACTTCATCCCTATCAACACCCAATTCACCACCCTCCAACCCACCTCATACCATTCCACCACCCCCTAGAGTAGGATTAGTATTAGCTGACCCCACTCCAGAGGGCATAGACATGATGCTTAAAGCATATCAAGCCAAAATCCAAGAAGGGCCAAATGTTACAGATCATGACAAATGATACCCTAGAGCTGATCTAGAGATAGAGAGAACCAAGCTTTGTGCTAAAATGATAGCATTGGCTCAGACCATGTTTGAAGCTAGTCGCCTCTTCAACTACTCTTGCTCAACTAAGGCACAATTGCATTTTGATGGACTGTTGGAGAAGTTGGAGAGCATAATTGCAAGATCTGATAAGGAAGCCATCTCCCAAGGAAGAGCCTATTGGACCAAGTCTATGACAAGCCTAAGTATTGGCTTGAGTCCCACAAATTCAAAGAAAAAGCCTTAAAATGAAGACAATGTAAAGTTCACTTGTGAACTACCTCTTGTAACTTTTGAAGACTTTACTTAATGTAAAAGTGAAAGAATCTTAAGTGGTTGAGTCCACTTGATCAAAAAGGGAAAGAGGAGCCACGAATTTGTGATTTGTGGTAGATAGAGAATCAAATCAATCACTAATTCATTGGAGAGTGATTGAGGGAAGTTAGCCTCCCAAGCTCAACTATAAATAGATGGAAGCTTTTAGAGAGACCTCAGAGAAGACCTTGAAGAGCTGAGCTTTATGCCATATGAAGGTGTGGTTTCAAGGCACACATATGTATCAGTAAGTCCATTGTGTCGTAAAATCAATATACTTTCATTTTCATGATCATTTGAGTTCATATTTCCATGTTCTTGTGAAGTGTACTACTCACTACCATATCTCTCAGTTTTCTCAGTCACATTGCAGAGATGGTTTCTCTAAGCTTGGTGCATCATTTATAGTGGTAAAGTTAGCTCTATAAGTCTACTATATGCTCACCAAGTTTCATTTCATTTGAGGGTTTCAATCTTCAGATATCTTTAGTTGAAGTCAACCCTATCTATTCATTTTCACTTCTCTGTGAGGTACCCAACTTTTTTACGCATCTTGGCAGAGCTATTTCTCAGTGTGTACTTACTCAAATTCAATGATTTAAAGCTTTTTGGATTTAGCATACTGTCTAGTATAAGGATACAAAGTTTTATAATCATTGGATTCTTAAATCTTGATTTATGTTCATGTTTGTGCTCACTGGTCTCGTTACTATAGCAGCTTGTGAAAATCGGGATGATGTCATCACTTGTTAAACATCATTCTCAGTGTGTGGTTCATTATTTTTTATGAAATTACTCTTGAAAGTTGGCTCTTTAAGTTAACTAGAGTTCCCCAAAAGTAATTAAGCTAATTGCTGCTGTGCTCAGAGAATTGTGCAAAACACTAGACAGGTGTATGAACCAAAATAGCAAGTTCTTCACCTTTGAGCTAACTCCAACTTATTTGTTTTGATCTATCTTTTTGAGAGTGATCTTCCAAGGTAGATAGGGTGTCTAATACATCCATTGGCAAGATAAAAGGGTCCACCACATACTCCTGGAGTTCATTTGGCTGGTGTAGATCAAGGTTTTTGCAACACGTCTTCATCTTCAAGCACATACCTATCCATCTCTTCACAGTGGTATCAGAGCAAGGATGGCAGATGGATTTCCTTCATCAATTGACAAATTGGATAGAGGTAACTACTCAGCTTGGGCATTAAGAATGGAAGCTTATCTCCAAGGTAGAAGTTTATATGGTTATGTGGCTGGAGATGAAGTTATGCCAAGTTTCAGGATCAAAAGTCAACCAACACAAGAAGAGCAAGAAAGATTTAGCACATGGTGCTCCAAGGATGCACTTGCAAGGTCTTATCTCCTCAACTCTATCTCAGATTTTTTTTTGCCTCACATTAGAAGTTGTAAGACATCTTAGGAAGTGTGGGATGCACTTGAAGCTTTCTTCTCTTCAAGTACTAAAGCTAGGAAGCATCAACTATGGTTGGATTTCACAACTCTCAAGAAGGCTCCCAAACAAAATGTGACTGATTTTGTCACAAAGCTCAAGGACATAGTAGATCATTTGGGAAGCATTGGAGAGGTAATAGATGAAGAGCAAATTGTAAGGCAAGTCATCAATGGATTTAAGGAAGATGACAAGTGGGAAGCATTTACCACAGCTATGGATTTGTACATGGATATGCATGTACCTAATTTCAATACTCTCATTGGACAACTACTGACCCAAGAGGCAAAGCTTATCAAAAATGGAGAAAGCTCTAAAGGTAATCAATCTTCAGCCTTATATACTCATAAAAGCAAGTCCAAAGAAAAAAAAGGAAAGTCAAAGAAAGTGGATGATGAAGCAGGAACATATCAAGCTAACTATGCAGGTAGAGGAAGACATGGCAGAGGTAGAGGAAGAGGAGGTAGACAAGGTAGGCAGAGATCCCAAGTCTCCAACTCATGTTCTATTTGTGGATTAACTAATCATACAATTGAAAATTTCTTTAGGAATTCTAGGAATCAAAGAGGCAGAGGATACAATAGAGGAAGTTATGGCTACTCAAGAGGAAGGTTCAACAATTATCATGGCAACTACAACAACTACAATCATTCAAACTATCAAGGAGGCTACAAAGGAAGGAGAGACTTCAATAACTACACAGAAGACTCAAACAAAGAGGATTCATTATTGATCATGAACATGGCTATGCCACAAAGTAAATCTGATGAGCATGCTTTCTACATAGATTTAGGTTGTTCAAATCATGTGGCAGGAAATGTGGCACTCCTATCAGATTAAGAAGATCCAAGGAATAAGCATGAGGTACAAATAGGAGATGATACAAGACACCTTGTGGAGAAAATAGGAAACGTCAAAGCACCTGATGGAAACATCAACCTACTGAGTAAGGTACTATATGTCCCTACCATTACAAAGAATTTAATAAGTGTTGGGCAGATAGTAGAGAAAGGGTTGCAAGTCAAGTTCACAAAAGAAGGAGCATTTGTTGAAGATCCAAGTCAAGGATTTAAAAGAATTGCAAAAGGTGAAAAGATAGGTAGATTGTTCACATTTGAATTACAAGACACTAGAAACATTGCTCTCTTTAATTATGGTAGTCAGACACTCACAGAATTGGAAGTATGGCACAAAAGGTTAGCACATATTGGTGAAAGGTCATTAAAGCAAATTTGCAGGGACCAAAGAGTACTTGGACTCCCTAACTTGTCAAAACAACATATGATTTATAAGTGTAGTGCATGTCAATTTGGAAAGTCTCATAGGTTACCATTCATGAAGAAAGGTTATATGCATGGAGATCTCTTGGAGTTGGTTCATACAGATGTATGGGGACCTAGCAAGGATGCTTCAATATCTGGATCAAGGTATTATGTCTCCTTTATTGATGATTGCTGCCGATGGACTATCCTATTCTTTATGAAACACAAAGATGAAGTTTTTTCATGTTTCAAAAGATATTTGGCTCTTGTGGAGAATCAAACAGGTAAATCACTAAAAGGGCTAAGGTTAGATGGAGGGGGAGAATACTTCTCCCATGAGTTTGATTCTTTTCTTCAAGAAAGAGCAATCAAAAGAGAGGTAACTACAAGGTACACTCCTGAGCAAAATGGAGTGGCAAAAAGGAGGAATAGGACAATTGTTGAAGCTACAAGGTCCATGTTAAATGAAAAGCATTTGCCTAATTATCTATGGGTTGAGGTTGTATCTACAACCACTTACTTGATTAACAGGTTGCCTTCAAAATCCCTTGATGGGATGACTCCATATGAGCCTTGGAATGGAAGGAGACGAAGCTTAGATCATTGTAAAATTTTTGGTTGCATTGCTTATGCTCATGTTCCTTCACAAGTTAGAGGCAAGATGGATCCAAAGGCAGAAAGGTGCATATTCATTGGATATGACAACAATCAAAAGGGCTACAGGTTATACAATCCTACCAACAAAGGATTCTTGGTAAGCAGAGATGTGGTTTTTTATGAGAACAATTCATGGTATGAAGATTCATGCAGGAAGGTCAATTTACCATATGATCTTGAAGAAGATTTTCCAAAGCTTGGTAGAGAACAACCAAAGATTGAAGAACAAGACACCTCAGAGGATGATGAAGAATCTCGGATGGAAAAGATCAAAGCATGGAAGTCTAAAGGTAAAGCAAAATTGCAGGAACTTGGACATGAGGCAGAATCATCACATCATGGCCTAAGAAGATCTATGAGGGAAAAGAAAAGACCAAAAAGGTATGGGTTTGACACCTCATTAGTAACTAAACATTCTATCTACATAGCACAGGACATAAATCAAGAGGAGCCATCATCATTTGAAGAGGCCAAAGCAAAAACAGAATGGAAGCATGCAATGAAGGAAGAAATTGAAGCACTTGAGGAAAACAACACTTGGGTTTGGTGCCCAAGACTTCATCTATGAAGGTAATAGGCTCAACATGGGTCTACAAGCTCAAGATGAATTGTGATGGTTCCATAAACAGGTATAAGGCAAGACTTGTAGCAAAAGGCTTTGCACAAACTCAAGGAGTGGATTATGAAGAAACTTTTTCTCATGTAGCTAAGATGCCTACAATCAAAGTGTTACTTAGTATTGCTTCTTCCAAGAATTGGAAGATACTTCAACTAGATGTAAAGAATGCATTCTTGAATGGTTGGATAACAGAAGAGGTATATATGGCACAACCACCTGGTTTTGAGAATCAAGTTTATCGTGATTATGTGTGTAAACTTAACGAAGCACTCTATGGTCTCAAGCAAGACCCAAGAGCTTGGAATTTCAGGCTTGTTTCATTCTTGCAAGACAAAGGATTTCAACCAAGCAAGGCAGATCCTTCACTCTTTATCAAAAAGAGTAATTTTGAGGTCATCTACTTATGTGTATATATAGATGATATTATATTGACAAGGAATGATGCAGATCATATGAAGAAGATCAAAGATCAGATGAGAGAAGAATTCAAGATAAGTGATTTAGGATCACTTACCTACTTCCTAGGTTTGGAAGTTGTCTACAAAGATCATGGTTTATTTCTCACTCAAAGGAAGTATATCAAGGATATGTTAGCAAAATTCAAGATGCAAGATTGTAAGATTGCAGGTACTCCAATGGAGGTCAATCAAAAATTGAGCTCACATGAAGATGAACTCATAGAGGACATCACATCATATCAAATTCTAGTGGGTAGTCTCAACTATGCCACATTGGCAAGAGTAGATATATGTTATAGTGTGAGTGTGCTAAGTCAATTTATGCACACACCAAGGAAACCACACATGGATCCTACCAAAAGGATTCTCAAGTATCTCAAAGGACCATAAATGAAGGACTTTATTATCCTTATGTATCTGATTTAGGTTTGAAACTATTTTCTGATGCAGATTGGGCTGGTTCCAAGGAAGATAGAAGGAGCACTTCAGGATATCTTACTTTTGTAGGTTCAAAGCTTATTTCATGGTCATCCAAGAAGCAACCCACAGTTGCTCTCTCTTCTACTGAAGCTGAATACAGAGGTCTTGCCATAGCTACACAAGAAGCTATGTGGATAAAGACATTATTGAAAGATCTTGGATTGGAGTTTGGAACTCCAACTATTTTTTGTGACATTATGAGTTCTATTCACTTAGCTGCTAATCCAATTTTTCATGCAAGGACTAAACATATTGAATTTCATTATCACTATGTAAGAGAGAAGATTGTGAGCAAGGAAATTCAAATATCACATGTATCCACTCATCAACAATGTGCAGATATTTTAACCAAATCATTGGATGGTACAAAGCTTTGCAAATTCACAGCCATGATTGGTTTGTAGGTAATCTTGGAAGATTGAAGCCTCAAGCATACTTGGCTTGAGGGGGAACTGTTGGAGCAAGTCTATGACAAGCCTAAGTATTGGCTTGAGTCCCACAAATTCAAAGAAGAAGCCTTAAAATGAAGACAATTTGCCACCCTCACACCGGAGGTGACGCCACCCCAAACAAGATGTGTCCGTCCATTTACTATTCGTTTACCCAAGCTAAGTGCAGAAGGGCCTAGTCTTGTTTTCCCTCCAATTCCCTTTGACTTGGAGTTCCCACACGGCTACACTCTGGATGATTTAACAGATGAAGAAATAGCCAGGATGATTAATGAGGCTAATATTGAGACAAAGGAAGCTCATAATTGAGGACCACAATCAACCACAGAGACTTCAGCTCCTACTCAACCTGAAGTAGTGGAAATAGATGAAGATGAAGAAGAGACTGAAGAGGAAGTAGACAAGGAGTACAACCAAGAGCACAAAGACACTTCCGAACTAGCAAGTGCCCCAACTTATACTGCGTAGATAAAAAGATTGTATGAGACTATGCAAAGAGTACAAGAGCATCATAAATTGTCACTAGAAACAGGGAAGATTCTAATAAGTCAAATGTTAGCAAAAGAAGGGGTCGGCGACCAATTTATTGAGTCTCTGAACCTTCATCCAGATGTGCTTGGCCTGGATGAAGCCATTCATTCAGCTCTTGCCTACATTCATCGCTTTGAGAAACGAGTGCCTACCCGCCCCCTTCGCTCCGGAAAGCAAATTCACATAGATGTCACGGCACCAGGAGACACTACTCAGATGGAAGAACAAAATGAGGCACTGCCATCACCACACTCTTCACCCCTAACAACACAATTCACTTCACCCCACGACACGACCACCCCAACTTCCAGCATCACTACATATGTCATGGGAATTCCTCTCTCTTCAGGCACCCAACTTGGAGGTGTTACCATGCCCACATTCACAACACTTTTCACGAACATCACATCCACCCCACCAATTTTCCCCATCTACACGGTCACACACACTTTTGACACCATGGAAACATCACTAGCCACAACACCACTCCCTCCCCCCACACTACCACAATCTCCCATACCCCCTCCCCCCACATCACCTCTTGTGTCCACTTCATTCACTATCCCTTTCCCCTTCCCCATTCCCCCTACATCCTCCACCGTCCCAACATTCCAAAATGTAAATAATATGTTTTCTACATTACATCAATGTGTATATCAACTGTAGAATGAATATCAGACTCTAGAAGATCACCATCATCAAATAACTATGGACCACCAACAATTGCAGAGGCAGCTTGCGACCTTAGAAGAAGAAAATGCTGACCTGAATCAACATTACACTACGCTCGAACATGCCCATCACACCTTATTGGAAGCTCCCCAACAATTCGAATCTTCCGAATTTAAAAAATTAATAGCTTTACTTGAACTCTATCAGTTAGAGAATGTCAAATTCCGACACAACCTAACGTTATTACAGAAGCACATGGCCATGGCCCTAGAAGAAAATAAATGAATTCAAAAGCAGAACCAAGAAAACCTAGAGGTTGCTATGGAAGGCTCCCCTCATGAGATCGACCCAGAACAGTCTAAAGCAGTCCCTTCAGAGACAATGAAAACAATCTTGGAAAGCTATGATGATCTGCTGGAAGCACATGATGATATGGAAAAAGAACGAGATGCACTGCGCCGCCAACTAAGGGAGCAAGAAGAACAACCCAAGATCATAGAGTCGGCGTCGACTTCAGAGGAGGTAAAGGCGCTAAAAGAGCAGGTTGAAGAATTGCAAAGGAAGCTAGTTGAGTATGAAAGACAACCCTCCCCGATTATCAAACTAGAAACAGATGAATTGGTACTCATCGAAGTGGATGAGTCATATGAGGAACCCTATGTTCCTATGCCTATGATGGGCGGCCAACAAACATTGAAAGGAATGGACACCCTTGAAGTCAAAGCACCAGAATGGCTTCAGAAACTCGAAAAGACTGCCAAAACCCATGAAGATCGCATAGCAGTACAAATTCAATCAATGACTAAACTAGAGGACACTATTATAAACTCTGAGTACTTCCGGCACATGTCACATCACTACTGGATCAGAACAAACGATGCTCAATATGTGCCTTATTGTGTGCTCTTAGCAGATTACAATGCGGAGATTCAACGAAGGTGTGGAAAAGCCCCGACTTTTGCCACCCAATTTGGTCCCGATGATCTACCTGAACGTGCGAAACAAGGATCAACCTTCCAACCTACCTAGAGGATTTGTCTCCTTGAGACATATCCAAAAATGTTTCGTACCTGGAGTAACATGCCACTATTTATCAAGTACAATTCATGTTACGTTCCACTCCTCTGCAGGCGCACATGGTCCGAGTTTGTCATTGCTGTCAAGAACGTCAAAGGCTGTGCAAAATGGTTGAATTATGTGTATCTAGCACCTCCACGTGGACAGGTCTGGGTTGCATATATGATTTCCACCATCCGTCACTAGAGTCTTAGACTACGGAACACCCCTGATGTGATGGCACAAATGTGTATGAAGATATTTGAATTAATGCTGGTCACATTCAGAACCTTCAAAAACATTAAAGACCCACATTTCTCAGGAGTGGGCTTCATCGCAGGCAACCTAGACTTGGTGTATAACATGAACACCACCCCCTCAATTAATGTAATATATGTCTGGCATGCAAGAATCAAGTACCTCCCAGCATGCTACAAACAAACTTTCGAGAAGATGTTCGTCACAGGGCTTTGGGAATACCACTCTGAAATATTCGTACCTAGACCCTCACATCTCCTCCAACTGTTTGCTGTGGAGAGGACCTTACACTCGGATCAATTGTGGTTGCCACATCCAGACATTCCAGGGCCAGTGGATTGGGATGCTTTATTAAAACACTTAGCACGGGGATTGCGACTAGAAGAACATCACCTAGCTTCAGATGTGGTTGAATACTATGTCAAATGCTCAACCAAACAAGGGTCTGTCAAAGACGACAGACGCGAGAGAGGGGGGTGATGGAGAGTGTTAATCTCCAAAAGAACAAGCTATCCTTGATGTTAGATCACCTCTATATCAAGAATAACTTTAAACTCCAACCAATTTTGGAAGACAAGTAACAAACTGTCAAGACCTTAGCTAACTGTGAAGAAAATCACTTCACAGCAAAGTCTGCTGCACATTACTCACTCATTAACTAATCAATTGTGTAAAGATTCTGATGAAACTTTGTTGAATGTGTCATCTAAAGTTTGTGCACCTTGTCCAAGTTAAAATACTTTTAAAGCTTGAGTAGATTATGAGAAATGATCCAAACAATCTACCTATGTTTGAAACTGCCTTCTTGTAGAGTCGACTTTGACACCTGCAACTTCTAACACATATTTCTCCCAAACTAGAACCCATTTAAGCAAATGATTTTAGCCATAGATGGCTTACCTTCCAACTTAGATTTTGACTCCTCATTTGTGTAAAAATTTACACTCTGTACTGAGATCTGATCAATTCTTTGATCATGGAGATTGTGCATGTTTCAGAAGACACTCAACACTTTCTCACATATAGATGTTCCTATACAAAATTCTCTCAGCCTGTTTGCAATTAGCCTCTTAAACTTTAACCATAGATAAATTAACCATGGATTTAGATGTCTACAAAAGGATTTCTGATATAATCAAATACATAAGGAGAACTAGAGAAAAGATCGACGCGCAATTCTCTGAATATTCTTTCTATTCAACTCATCATACATCTAATGGATGATACACACAAATACTCATAATCTACTCTTCTTTTCTCATCTATATTTCATCTTACTTATCTAATACGACCATATACACATATATATATATACATATGAGTATTGATTTGTCATTACTTCAAGTATTTTGAAGTATTTACAAAACTAATGTACATATGTTTATAGAACTTTCCTTCCTGAACTTTCACTTTACTTCATGAAGTTAGACTTCAATCTTTTCTTCATATCTTCATTTCTAAGCTTCATATAATCACCAATTGTTGATTGTCTTGCTCCAACAGCTCCCCCTCAATAATCAATTGTGATTACCTGCATCTTCTTTATTCCTGCCATATCTTTAAACCTCTGCAACTTTGGTCCATCCAAGCTCTTTGTCATCATATCTGCAAGTTGATCTTTTGTAGGAGTATGTATAACTTCTATTTCTTTATCAACAACCTTCTCTCTTAAAAAATGATATTGAATCTCAATATGTTTAGTTCTAGCATGGAATATAGGATTTGCTGCCAAATATAAAGAACTCATATTGTCTCCACAAATGATAGGAGTACTCTGAACAATATCAAAACTCTTCATAAGAGTCTTTAACCATATTACTTCCTTTGCAGCTTCTGCCATGCCTTTATATTTTGCTTCTGTAGATGATAAAGCAATTGTATGTTGCTTCTTAGAGCACCATGAAATTAGCTTATCTCCCACATAACACAAGTATCCATGTGTTGATCTTCTATCATCAGAATTACCTGCCCAAGTTGCATCAATGTATATTTTTACTCTTGTATCTGAAGTAAATCCATAGTACAATCCTTCTTTAAGTGTGCCCTTGATGTACCTAAGTACTCTTTGTCCTGCAATCCAATGTTCCTTTCTAGGACAATGCATGAATTGAGATAGAACTCTAACTGCATATGATAAGTCAGGCCTTGTTAATGTAGCATAAATCAAGCTACCCACCAAACTCAGATAAAGCTTCATATCTTCGAATTCTTCTCCTCCATATCTACTCAATCTATGATTCACCTCCATTGGAATTGATGCTATCCAGCAATCTTCCATTTTAAATTTGGTTAGCAAATTTTTCGGATACCTTTCTTGAGTTACATATACTCCATGTTGAGTATATGAAATCTCCATTCCCAAAAAGAATGACAAATTTCCCAAATCATTGATTTTGAATTCTTTCTCCATCTGCTTCTTAATCATGTGAATACCTTTGTCATCTGTTCCTGTAAGTATTATGTCATCAACATAAATAAATTTATCCTCACTTGCTTTGACTAGCAAGCTACTATCTGCCTTTGATGCTTGAAATCCAAGTTCCTTCAAGAACTTTACAAGCCTATAATTCCATGCCCTTGGGGCCTGCTTCAACCCATACAAAGCTCTCTTGAGCTTACACACATGATTTGGATACACTTGATCTTTGAAACCATCTGGTTGTTCCATGTAGACTTCATCTGAAATATAACCATTCAAAAATGCATTCTTCACATCTAATTGAGATATTTTCCAACCTTTGCAAGCAGCAATTGCTATGAGAGTCCTTATGGTTGTCATCTTTGCAACAGGACTATAAGTTTCATCATAGACCACACCATATGTCTGTGCATATCCCTTTACAACAAGCCTAGCTTTGTACCTAGATACACTTCCATCTACAAACCTCTTTGTCTTGTAGACCCATTTGCATCCAATGATCTTTTGACTATTTGGTTTAGGAACCAAATCCCATGTGTCATTTTCCATTAATGCATCATATTCTTTCTGCATAGCTTTTTCGCAATTCTTCTTTCCTTTGGCTTCATCATATATAGATGGATCTTCATCTACTTTTAACATATAAGCATAATCTTTAGTAGCCAAGAATGAAGTATCATAGCTATAGCTTGTAGGTTGCCATTTATGCCTAGATGACCTTCTGAGTTCTCCACTTCTTGAAGTTTCTGGTTCATCATATTCTGGATCAAACATTGGCCTTTCTTCTACTTCAACTTGTCCTTCATTACTCTCTTCTTCATCATATATTTGAACCCTTGTTTTACCTTTCTTCTGATTTAAACTATCTTCATCATGTGCATGAACATTAAGTGTACCTGCATACCAAGTACCTTGCTCATCAAATGTAACATCCTTAGACACAAGGAATTGCTTTGTGGATGGACTCCACAACCTATAACCCATCTGCTTGTCATCATAGCCAATGAATACATACTTCTCTGCTTTAGGTTCCAATTTATGCCTCAATTGGGATGGCACATATGCATATGCTAAACATCCAAATATTTTACAATGATCCAATGTAGGTCTCTTACCCCACCAAGCTTCATATGGTGTCATACCCTGAAAGGCTTTACATGGTAACCTATTGACCAAGTATGTGGCTGTGTTTACAGCCTCAGCCTGCAAATAGTTAGGACAATTTTTCTCCTTCATCATTGATCTTGCAAACTCAACAAGAGTTCTGTTTCTTCTCTCTGCTACCCCATTTTGTTGAGGAGAGTACCTGCAAGTAACCTCTCTCTTTATACCTGCATTCCACAAATAATCACTCAATTCATTTGAGAAATACTCTCCCCCTCCATCTGACCTTAACCTCTTCAATTTTTGTCCTGTAATCCTTTCTTCATATGCATGATAGTGTTTAAATGTATTAAACACGTCTGACTTATCTTTGATCACATAGATTGTAATCCACCTGGTAGCATCATCAACATATATGACATAATATCTTGAACCATTTATATTGAAGTCCTTTGAAGGACCCACACATTTTATGTACCAATTAAAGTCTTTCTGAATACATAAAACCATGCTTAGAATAAGATTGCTTGTGAGCATTACCTAATTGACATGCCTCACATCTGTATGTCATATGTTGACCTACAATATTAGGCAATCCAAGCATTGAACCATTGTTAACCATATCTTTGATACCTCTTTCATTAAAGTGTCCAAGTCTTTTATGCCAAAGATCCAATTCAGATAGCTTTTGCTCTCCATATGTGAACATAGCAAGTCCAATATTACCTTGTATTTTTAATGTGAAGATCCTTCCTTCCTTCTTTCCTGTAACAATTTGTTTATACCCTTGACTAGGGTCTTCAACATAAACTCCATCATTAGTGAACCTTACCTCATATCCTTTTTCCACAATTTGTCCTACACTAATCAAATTATTTGGAATTGTAGGAACATACGAAACCTTACTCAAAAGAGTACTTCCATCTTTGGCTTTAACGCACCCAATTGACTTCACTTTGTGCTTTGTATTGTCACCTATTTGAACTGTATGATTAATTGTCTTATGATCTAGATCAGTCATCAAAGCAATGTTTCCACTCAGATGATTGCTACATCCTGAGTCAATATAAAATACTCTCATGTCTTCATGTGAGGCTTCACATGTTGCATTCATAATAAGAGTTGAATCTTCTTTCTGATCTGATGCATAATTGTAGTAAGTGTTATTATAGGATTGATTTTGGAAGTTTCTTCCTCCACTCCTTCCAAAAGAATTCCTACCACGTCTACCTCTGAAGTTTCCTCTCTGATATCTGCCACCTCTTCCTCTTTGATTAAAGTTCTGATTATAATTACCATTGCTTTGATTATTATGCCAACAATCATGAGATAGTTGATTGGTCTTACCACATATCCAACAAGCTCTAATATTATCTTTGTTATTTCTGCCACTTCCTCTTCCTCTCAGGAAGTTTGCTTGACTTGAAGTACCTTCATCTTCAACTCATTATTGCTTTCCTTTACTAGCTTTCTTCTTGTCTTTAGAATACATTGCATGACCTGCACTCTTATCAACATCTCCTTTGATATCATTCTCAAAAGTTAGCATATGTCCTAACAATTGATTCAAATCAGGAGTGAAATGATCTAATGAAAGTTTTGTAGACAATATAAAAGGCTTCCACTTCTCATCTCCTCTTAGCCCTGTGAGAATTTGTCTTACCAACTTATCTTCTTCAATATCTTCATCAACTACACCTAAAGAATCATCAATGTCTTTTCATCTTTGTCACATAATCAGATATTGATTGTGAAGCCTTCTTCTTGAATATAGTAAATTCTGCCCATAATAAAGCTTTCCTTGATTTGGTTGTATTCTGAAAATGCTCTTCCAAAGCATTCCATATGTCACTTGCTTTTTCAAGTCCTCTGATACGAGGAAGCAAATAATCATTCACTGCCATGTACATTATGCTCCTTGCCTGAGCATCCTTCTTCATCCAAATCTTTATATATGCAAGCTCCTCTCTTGTTGGAACACTAGGATCTTTGAACTCTGGCTTTTCTTCCTCTCTTGTGATGTATCCTATCAGATCTTTGCTCATAACCAAGCTGGATAGTTCTCTCTATCCAACTTCTCAATTTGGAGACTATCTCCCATCCTTTCTTCACCTGTACTATCAAATCTTTATCCTTATAAGGAATGAATGTACCTTAGCGTCGAAGTTTTCTCCTTCTGATCCTTTTGATTGCCTTTATGTGTCTCCCGTCAGTTTTTCTTTCACACTTTAGGTTTGAAATTTATATATCTGTAGCAGTCGAGGTCTTCCTTTTCCTCAATCTGATAGATCCTGCTCTCATACCATTGATGGAGAGTGTTAATCTCCAAAAGAACGTATATGTATATGTATATGTATATGTATATGTATATGTATATGTATATGTATATGTATATGTATATGTATATGTATATGTATATGTATATGTATATGTATATGTATATGTATATGTATATGTATATGTATATGTATATGTATATGTATATGTATATGTATATGTATATGTATATGTATATGTATATGTATATGTATATGTATATGTATATGTATATGTATATGTATATGTATATGCATATGTATATGTATATGTATATGTATATGTATATGTATATGTATATGTATATGTATATGTATATGTATATGTATATGTATATGTATATGTATATGTATATGTATATGTATATGTATATGTATATGTATATGTATATGTATATGTATATGTATATGTATATGTATATGTATATGTATATGTATATGTATATGTATATGTATATGTATATGTATATGTATATGTATATGTATATGTATATGTATATGTATATGTATATGTATATGTATATGTATATGTATATGTATATGTATATGTATATGTA
Organism: Ceratopteris richardii; assembly: GCA_020310875.1. Taxonomy (NCBI): domain Eukaryota; kingdom Viridiplantae; phylum Streptophyta; class Polypodiopsida; order Polypodiales; family Pteridaceae; genus Ceratopteris; species Ceratopteris richardii. Next base: position 3,100,247 of record CM035415.1, on the reverse strand, counting down.
TATGTATATGTATATGTATATGTATATGTATATGTATATGTATATGTATATGTATATGTATATGTATATGTATATGTATATGTATATGTATATGTATATGTATATGTATATGTATATGTATATGTATATGTATATGTATATGTATATGTATATGTATATGTATATGTATATGTATATGTATATGTATATGTATATGTATATGTATATGTATATGTTATGTATATGTATATGTATATGTATATGTATATGTATATGTATATGTATATGCATATGTATATGTATATGTATATGTATATGTATATGTATATGTATATGTTTATGTATATGTATATGTATATGCATATGTATATGCATATGTATATGTATATGTATATGTATATGTATATGTATATGTATATGTATATGTATATGTATATGTATATGTATATGTATATGTATATGTATATGTATATGTTTATGTATATGTGTATGTATATGTATATGTATATGTATATGTATATGTATATGTATATGTATATGTATATGTATATGTCTATGTATAGGTCTATGTATACATAGATGTATACGTATGTGTACACGTTGATGTATACGTATGTTTATACGTAGATGTATATGTATATGTATACGTGTAGCTCAGTGATGAGTAGCACCTCCTTTAATGTCAATCCGGGAAGACATGAGGATGGTATGAAGACCTCGAACATGTGGTGGCACAAATGTGTGAGTATATGTATATGTATATGTATATGTATATTTATATGTATATGTATATGTATATGTATATGTATATGTATATGTATATGTATATGTATATGTATATGTATATGTATATGTATATGTTTATGTATATGTATATGTATATGTATATGTATATGTATATGTATATGTATATGTATATGTATATGTATATGTATATGTATATGTATATGTATATGTATATGTATATGTATATGTATACATATACATATACATATACATATACATATACATATACATATATATATACATATACATATACATATACATATACATATACATATACATATACCTATACATATACATATAAATATACATATACATATACATATAGATATACATATACATATAAATATACATATACATATACATATACATATACATATACATATACATAAAAGAACAATTAAAAGAATTACAAAGCAGATATGAAGTTAGCGAATCAGAGAAGGCATGAATGAATGCTAGAAGAAAAATTTTGGAGTCTCAAATCAAGGTGTACATGGATGAGGCTGATAATTTAAGGAACAGGAACAAAGAATTAATGACAACCCTTTTATGCAACCAATCAATAAAAGCACCTGAAGTGACAGAGAAAGACACACGAGCATTGGAAGAAAGGATAGCAAAGTATGAAGAATAGCTAAAGCAAGAACAAGCCATCATAGCAGATTGGGAGAAGAGGTATATGGATGACACCACGGAACTGAGAAAGAAGTGGAAGGTAGCAAAAAATAGATATATAGTACATTGCAATGAAGATGTTGATCAACTTGCTATCATAGGAGAGGAGCTCCTCAAAAAGAAGGAAACAATTTTGAAAGCCACCGAAGAGATTAAAGAAAAGGATGACTTAATAAAGCAATTACAAAGTCAATTAGCACAAGAGGTCAAAGAGGGGACACCAGTAGCTCCACACTCCACAACAGCTATTGAGGAGATTGAGGTATGTCCTCTTTCTCCAACCCTACATCATTCACCGATAAGGGAGGAAATGGAGACCAACACTGAAAGACATACTCAGGATATTGCAGAACTAAGCCGACATGAGCGGACACTACTGGTGTCCCAACTTACTGAAAATTTTGAAGATCAAGTCATCAAAGTCATGAAGGAAGTGAACATTGAAAGCAAAAATCTGGAACAAGTATTGAAACCTTTCAATGTACCATATGGATTACTTAAAGAGCAAACACGATAGTATATAAAGTCCACAACAAATAAAGAGCCAAATAGCGACCTCGAGTTCAGCATGCAAACATTCACCTACACACAAGAGGAATTTGACAAAGCGGATCCTATCTAGAGAAGGAAATTTTTGGAGAAGAATCCTACTCTACGAGTACAATGGCAATCATCACCATATATACTTCAAGTAAATCCATCTTTTTGCCTAGTACCCAGAAGACGCTCCTGGACGCAATTTTGGGAAGCACAGCGCTAGGGAAGCATCAATAATCAGTGGCTCGACTATCGATTACTTCCAAGTCCACCTTGTAATTATCTACCAATCGAGGAGTACATGATTAAAATCATAGAATTTCAGATTGTACCCCTCCCCATCACTTTTAAACTACTGTAGTGTGTGTGTGATCAAGTACGAGTTGTGGAGTGAGTGTGGGTGTTTCCCACCATTCACTATTTTGTCCATAACTTGAAGAATGGTTGTTAGATTAAAGTGAGAATATGACCAATAGATGCGCCTTGTCGAGAGCTTCGAAATGAACTCGCTATTGGCAATATTCAGAGTTCAGAGCTGGGAGAAACATTCAAATTTGTATTTACTACTATAAGTGGTATCGCGGTAAACATTTCTAGAGATTGAGTGAGTTGGAGAGGTAATTTAGTCCTTTCTCAGGCATTTTAGCTGAACCACTTCACTTTCCATCACGTGCGCACACGTCCTCATACACTTGGTTCAAGAGTTCTTCGGATTGATAATTAAGCGTGTGTCAATCCACCACTATACGCACTTGTGTGGGAAATGAGATTTAGTCTCTTTGACACAAGTCCCTAAGGCCTCCTAACTTAGGTACACACTAATCCTTCTCATTTGGTGGTAGTGAAATTGTGTTCGTACTTGGTTGAGCTGCCTGCTAGCGTAGGCTATAGGTGATTGAGTTTTCCTTCATCTAGAGGTTGTGCTAAGATGCATCCTATGGCAAATTTGGAAGCATCCACATGGATATGAAATGGCTTATTCCAATTTGGTACTTTTAGAATAGGTGTTGAATTCAGTATGCTTTTCAACTCGTTGAATGCTTTCTCACAATCTTCAATCCAATTGAACTAAGTCAGTAAGTCGTATAGAGGTCAGGCAATTATGATATACATGTGGATAAATCTACGATAGTATTTGCAATGTTTGATAAATGCTTGTACTTCTTTTGTAGTTTTTGATCGGGGTAGGTCTAGAATAACTTTCATCTTGTCCTCATCTATGGATATTCTGTTCTTAGATACTATATTCCCTAAGATTTTTCCTTGTCTCACCATGAAGGCACATTTTTCTGGGTTTAGACAGACACTGTATTGTCTACACTTTTCAAAAATTCTCCTCAACTCGGGTATGTGATCCACTCATTGTGAGGAATATGTGCACAAATCATCTATGTATATACTTCCATGATTTTCTTAAGGAATTCCTTAAAGACATGACACATTAATCTCTGGAAGGTGGTTGGCGCATTGGTTAAACCAAATGGCATCACCATAAAAGCATATACTCCCCATTATGTGGCAAATGTAGTTTTGTGTTGATCCTTCGGAGCAATTGCAACTTGGTTGTAACCTGAGAATCCATCAAGGAAGCTCTAAACTTCCTTGCATGACACTCTCTCCAAAAGGTGATCTGTAATGGGTAATAGATAACTATCTCGAATGGTGGCTGCATTTACTTTCTTGAGGTTGATGCACACCCTAAGTTTGCCATTTTTCTTGGGTACTACCAGCAAGGGTGACACCCATTCTGTGTGTTCAATTTCATAAATGAATCCTACTGCCAAAATTGTTAATTTTGGCAGAGTATACATCATTGTATGTGTACGATTGTTGTTTGGACGGTTTAGCGTCAAGGGTCATGGGAATATGGTGTGAACAAATAGAGGGATCCACTCGTTTTAAATCCTTGTATGTCCAAGCAAATACATCCCTATAATTTCAAATCAACTCTATAAGTTATCATTCTTCACTTTCTGACACATCTTTCCCTATGTAGGTGCATCTTTCCTCTTCTCCTTCTATGGTCACAATGACTTTTTTAGTCTGTTTTTTATTATCATATGCTATTCCTCTTGTGCTTGTCATTTAGGCATTTGGATGGCAATTTTCCTTTCCTCCACTTCATATTTTTTAGAATGTTCCCAAACTTGGAACTGTTCTTGTGGTACATTTTCTTCCTTACTAGTCTCTTTTGAATTGATATTCTCTTGACTTCCCTTTTGTTCTAGGGTGGAAATGCTCCCAACATTAGTTTCTTTATGTTCTCCCTCTAAATAAAGTCCTTCTTCCTGAGTCTCAAGTTCCATTTCTATACTTTCATAATCTTCTGTCCACTCTCCTTCCTCTGTCTCTTGTAGTACAACCATGTATAGACTTACACCATATCCATCCTTGGCTATGCACTCGTTTAGGGTCAGAACTTCTTCATTGACACACACATCTAATGTGGCCAATATTTCCATCCATCCATGGGGCTCGAACTCTTCATTCGAAAACACTTGTGGCATATATGTTGGATCCTCTATAGGCCTAGAGATTCCACAACCTAGTTGCCATGTTAGTCTTCTTTTGTCTTCCCTCTTGGCTACCTTACACATCCATAGTTGGGTGTCCTCATGCATCCAGGATTGGTCTTTAGATCCCGCACTATGGACTGATAGGTCATCCTTTTCTTTATGTATAGATTTCCATTGTAAAGGTGGGACATCTCGATAAGTGTATGTACGGAGTTTTATCCTCGTGGTTGTGCCCCTATGTTGCAGATATACGAAATCTCTACCCAAATCTTGCACTACCCTTAGTTGTCTCATAGAAGGTCTTCCCAAGATCATTTCATAGTTACTCGCTCTCTCAAATTGACAAATAGCTAATGTGTGCTCAAAGTCTACTCTAGATGTTGTAAGCACAACATTCTCTAGCAATCCCAGAGGTTTTTCGGTGTGACCGTCAGCTAATTGTAATTTCATTATTGTGGGTCATAATGTTGGTTTCCCCACTTCTCCCATATTTGTTTTGTAGCTATTCCCACTCCAGATCCTATGTCTAGGATTGCTTTTGTGGTGTAACCTCGGAAAGTAATGGGTAGATATGTGTTACCTTCATCTCCTTCACTCAAGTCTCCCACTTTATCTATTGGGATTTGAATTGTATGTGTATCTTTGTTGGTCTCCTTGTTGACTGCCTTTACTTCTCTTTGCCTGAGTTGCTTGGCCAATTTAGTCCATACTTGTGGTTTGATTTTCAGTAATTCTTCCAAAGCTATAGAGCATTGCACTTTAGGCTCCTTCAACTTTCGTGCTATGTGTGATGTTTTGCTTGAAATTCCTTTTACTTTTGTTCTTATTGTTGGGGCATGATAAAGCTCTGAATTTTGCTCACACTCTCCTATGTAGTTAAGTAGTGTGTTTATGCTTTCTAATTCCTTCAAACAATCCTCGCAATTTATTTCTTGATTCATCGTTCCTAGGTTCTCGTTTGCATCCAACTCTTCAAAAGGAGGATCAATGCCCTCGATTTTCCTCCATCTCTCTTCTTGGAATCTAGCCCATAGATACTCAGTCCAATTAGCTTCTACTTCTGGGATCATAGAACCTCTTTCATGGGTTTTAGTGGCTATGTTTCCATTTTTCTACAATCCTTCTATCTGTTGAACAGTCATGTGCTCCTAAACCCTCTTGAAATTCTCTATCAGGTATTCTTGTTTTTGGAAGGTTTTGTATAGGTTCGCCTTTCTTTTTCCAATTCTCCTCTCTGATAACTCATTTCGTGTTTTTCCACACTTGGTCCTGCTTTGATCCTAGATTGATATGTGTTTATCCACATGGCTAGATCTTCGGGTATTGGATCAGCTAAAACTGACCTAGCTTGTTGTTTATGTTGCTCTTTCTCTACCATAATAAAATCCTTACTAGTTGTAGGATTTGTAGATTGATTTGACTCTTCTTTGCTCTTCTCTTCCTCCCTCTTTTGAGTCCAGTTGTTTCTCAATTTCTCTCATCAATCTTTCCATCTTTGAGTCTATTTTACCTTAGAATTTTCTTTAGATTCTTCTGAATCTAGCACTATTTATGGCATCGGAGTTTCTAGTTTGTTAGTTTCGAGCATAATTGAATCTAACCCTTCTAGACTTTCTTTAGCTCTTGCTCTTGTAATTTCCTTCAATGGTACCATATATTCTTTGTCACTTCTAGAGGACTCTACCACTTCTACTACGTTCACTTGAGTGGTGTGGTTTGTCTTGTCAGGGTTTTTGGGACAATCCCTAAACAAATGCTCCTTTCCACATTCACCACAATATCCTTCCCAATCCTTATGTGGTGACTGGTAAGGCAAAGTAATTCCCTAATGAAATGGTCTCCTCCACAATGGTAACAAGGTCCTCGAGGGACTGAAGGTCTAATCAAAAGGCCTAGAAGGTGCTTGGGCTCTCGGGTTCATGTACATTAGAATAGCATATCAGCTCCTTATTCGTATGATTGGTCATAGACCTCTTGTCCATAAGGGTATTGCTCATAGGCCTACTCTTAGTTCATAGAGTCGGCTTCATATGTGTAGTAGTCTCCCCAGTGTTGATCGCGGAATTGATTATGGTTGTCCGACCCAATTAATGAAATAGTTGGCGCTAATGCTCTCTCTGGGTTTTCTTCTGGTTGGGCAAAGTTTACCAAGACAACATTTTGTGGGTGAGGTGTTTGTTGTCCTAAAATCAGCTATGGTGGGTTGTATCCTCGGTATTCATAAGGACGTTGAATTGGAGGTGGGTTCTAGTACTGAGGATATCTAGGAAATTCCCTTCCTTGGTCTCTAGTTGAGTATCCATATGGCCTAAACTAGGGTGGTTGGAGAGGTCTAGGTTGTCTAGTGTATTGTGACTTGTATATTTCTCTTCAATACTATAGTACTCAGCTTGACTCTATAGTGGTGGGCAGTTGTAAACATATGGGTTTGATGGAACAATTCTCCTATTGCACACATGAGAAGGATGATCCCCTCCACACTGTACACATCTCCTTAGCATGGGCATTTGTAATGGGGAGTTAGGGTAATTCTTCTATCCCTGGACATCTTATTTCTTGGCCACTAAGTCTGCAATCTCTTCTACATTGTTGCTTGTACTAGAGATTCTACTAGAACTATCTTCGCTCTTATTCTTGGTTTGGGGAATCTTCAAGTCTTCTGACAAGTTATCTTCTAGATCTATACATTCCTTCAAGCATTCACTCAATGTTTGGAATCTCCTTACATAGACTAGTGCTCTTAGAGATCCATTGACTATTCCCTCTAAAAATAATGAGATCATTTTTTGCTGAGTAGGCCTTTCTTCCATAGGGCATCCATCCACATATTACGTAAATCTCCGAGCCGCTAGTCGTACTCACTCCGTAGGGGACTTTTTGAAACTATGAATCAAAGATGAAGAGTTATTCTTAATGCCAACCTTATTGAACTCTTCAATCATTTCTTGAAATACTTGTTCCATATTTAGAAAACTATTGGGTTCAAGTGGTTGGAAGCAAGCCAAAGCAGTATCCATAAGGGTCAACCCAAAAGACTCATATTGAATCATGAAATCTTCCACTTGTTCAGCATGAATCACTTGCTTGAATTCAGCTATGTGATTATAAGGTTTGCCAGACCCATCATAATGGCTTCTCATACATTTGGCCACTTGAATTGGTCGCAACCTTCTACCTGGTTCTGGTGGCCTGGGCATAACTGGAATGGTTGGATGTCTCACTTGAACTCCAATTCCCCTACCTAATGGTGGTCTCTCATGAACAAGGTTTCTATTTCTAGGTTCTCTACTGGTTGGGGGTTGATAGTTCGGGTTGGCTCTTGGTGTGGAAAATTGAGCATTAGTCTTCATAGGAATATTCTGTTGTTGATCCTGCCCAAAGTTTTGAAAAGCATAGCTTTGGTATGTTCCTTGAGGATTTTGGGAAGTAGTTCCTGGGTCTCTAGGAGGAAACCTTGGAATGCCTTGATATCTTAATCAATATCTATCTAGATCCGATATGGGCCAGTAATTTCTCATATTTGTGTCAAGATAGGTGATTATAGAGAGATCCTCCGAATCTTGTAGCTCATAAATGGTGACAGGGTTGCTACTTTCTCCCCACAAAGATGAAGGGGCTTGTAGTAGTTTCTCCATCCCAGCTACCATATACACATCGGTCAACGCAGCATCATGAGGGATCTTGTCACCCTCCAAACTCTGGTCACTTTAGACTTACCTCAGGGTGTAGAAACCCTACCTTCCGTACCTTTCCAATTAAGGTGATCTACATTCCCACTTTCCCATTGTTCGCTTATGGTTTTTAGACAGTCGGTTACTGCATAGATTATTCCTCTTTTGTGCATATAGAACCTGTTAGTCGGCCGCCGGAGTGGGACAAATGTAATGACTGCCGGATGTAACGGAGTTCCTTGAATTACGCGTGAAAAGTTGGTACGCGCGTCCTGTAATTCTATAAAAAGTAATGAAAAGAGAATGGTCGAGAGAGATGTCTTTTCTGGGATTTCCAGATTGTTCACCTTAACATTTGTGAGATTAGTGTTTACAATGTTATGAAGTTCTGAGTATTGTTAGTATTGATTCCTATTCTGTCTGCTACCACTGAAATTCACCGTAACGAATGTTGAGTGACGGACTGTGTGTCTGAGTACTGTTATCGTATTGTATTGCTGTGTGTTCTCAATTGTTGAGGTACTCTGAATTAGTCTGAGTAATTATATTACTGTGTGAGTTGAATAGGTAAACTGTTGCACTGTTGAGTATGTTTTGTTCGTTTACGGAATTCATTGTATTCGGTAATGAGGACGAACTATTGCTTTCGGTAAACGTAAATCCTTTATTTGAGATCATTGGACAGTGTTGTGACGAATGACTCTGTCAGCTATCATATTCACTCGGGTTGATTTATTACATACTAGTAAGTCTGACGAAGGGACTACTGCTCTGTTCCAATAGCAGGTTAGTCTGGAGAAGTTCGGTACGCAGGAGTATAGAAATCAAGTATTGTCTAGTTAATGCCAGTAAATGAGCTAAGACGCGTATTAGTGTTTTTGATGTTGTGACTAAGAATTGGGAAAAGAGTACAGGGCCTCTGTCTAACAGACCCCTACCACTCCCAAGAACCCATGTTAGTCTGGTAACGCCTTTCGGTAATGATAGTGAAAGTTTAACACAGCTTACGGTGAATCACTATTTTACGTTTAATATTTGTTCGGTAACGATTTCGGTAGTCAGTAACACAGCGTTTCTGTAACACTTTGACATTAACACTTGGTGCCGTCTGTGGGAAAGTGGCATCAAGATTGCCAGTCGTTTGTTAGAATCGCACATCCAGATTATCGTTCAATTGGAAGTAGCAACAGAACCAGATTGTTGCAAACTGTTCCGTTAGTAATACTACGCGATTAGTACGAAAAATGATACATGCCGATTACTCGATCCGGTGAAACGTATCCCATGAACCATCAGTCTGGAGTACTTAATGTACTAAAGACAACTCTGGAAGGTAAAATTACAACTAGGTCTGACCCAGTTGTCAAGAAAGTTAAGAACGTTAAAACTGATTCCGGTCATATTCCGGTAGAACGTGTTACAACTCTGGTACATTCCGGTACTATTTCGGCACAGTCTGTCAAAGATATAGTAAGTCCAGAACCTACCAAGACGTAGTTGGAAACTAGTTTAACAATCTTGGAAAAAGATTCAGATTCATCTACGATTAGAAACACTCGTGTCAAAGAAATCGGAGAAGGCAAAAAAACACCGTATTCGGGCATAATTTTGGTGCCTTCCGGTGATATTTCGATAAGAGAATCACAGTTTTTCGGTGACGGTTTAGCATTTTCTGCTGAATCTTCAGCCCAATCACCACGCTTGGAAGCGAGTTCCCATACACTGGATATCAAGAAGGAAGGAAAGCTATTCGAAATAGAGATTCGAAGCATATTAAGTAAGATAATCGCACCAGAAAGTGCGCCATCCGACGATACAGATTCCGGTAGTTCAGATATTCAGACCCTAGATACAGAAGGAAGGTATAATACACTCACGATGAACGGACAACAACAACAACAACAGTCATGTCCACTCAGGCCACCTCCAACGGGAGTGACATACACGAAGTTTGGTGGATTTCTAGGAGATGATCCGGATGCTCACGTACGCACTTTCGAGATAAGCTACGCAGTTCTCAACCATCCACCGGATCAGGCCTACAAAGCCATTGTCTTCCAATCTACACTTTTCAATGAAGCAGCTAGATGGCTTACAAAATATGATATTAATCATTTTGGCACCTACGAAGCAGTACGAGATGCTTTTCTGCAGCGATTCAGGTTAAAAAAGAATCCAGCCGTAATTTTTGATTATCTGCAGAATAACAGACAGAAGGCAAATCAAACTGTACAGGAGTATGCTACTCTCTTCAGAACACACTTAAGGCAGCTACCACCGGCCAACGCTAACTTACCAGATGATGTTATCACTCAGTGGTTCATCAATGGCTTGGTTCCACAACTTAAGCAGATCATGATCATAAGATGTGTCGGAGCCATGTCCCTCGATGCAGTCATTGCAATGAATGTGCAACTGGAACACAAAGTCGATGGATTTACAGAAGATTTGGAATGGTTAAAACAAACAAAAATGTTGCAAAAGATATGACTAGACAAGTATACTGCAACACATGCAAAAATTCAGGACATACCAATGCCAATTGCGCACTTAATCAGATATTCTGCGCTATCTGCAACATTGCCGGACACACCATCGAAAACTGCGCATACAACGCTAGAGTATAGGGAACAGCGACTGTCAATGCAATTATCCAAGAACAAGGGCAGCCGGCCAACCACTATGTGCCTCCACAATTGAGAAACAACTAGCAGCAAGGATATCGAAATTACCGAGGACAGAGGAATAACAACTATAATGCAAACCGCTAGCAGAACGGACAACCACCGAAAAATCCTAATTTACCACCACCACGCTGTCATTTTTTTGGTGAATTTGGACATATTAGGAGATTTTGCAAGGATGCAGCTGAGTATGATCAAAGGAAGAAGGAACGTCAAAATCCAATGGCCAACATGGTAAAAATAACACCAGTGGAGACACAGGCTGCTCCAGTCCAGACCCGTTCTGGTAAACAACTGCAACCAGCAGCAGAAATATTTGAACCAGGGATACGTGAAAAACATAGAATGTACAACAAGGCTAGTCAATGGACCACAGCAGAACCACCTGTCTTCCCAAAACCTATTCCGGTAAGCCAGCCCTCGTTAACAAAGGAAGGAACACAACAAAGGGAGGCCATCTACCTATGTGTATATGTAGATGATATTATATTGACAGGAAATGATGCAGATGGTATGAAGAAGATCAAAGATCAGATGAGAGAAGAGTTCAAGATAAGTGATTTGGGTTCACTTACCTACTTCCTAGGTTTGGAAGTTGTCTACAAAGATCATGGTTTGTTTCTCACTCAAAGAAAGTACATTAAGGACATGTTGGCAAAATTCAAGATGCAAGATTGTAAGATTGCAGGTACTCCAATGGAGGTTAATCACAAATTGAGCTCACATGAAGGTGAACTCATAGAGGACATCACATCATATCAAAGTCTAGTGGGTAGTCTCAACTATGCCACATTGACAAGAGTAGATATATGTTACAGTGTGAGTGTGCTAAGTCAATTTATACACACACCAAGAAAACCACATATGGATGCTGCCAAAAGGATTCTCAAGTATCTCAAAGGAACCATCAATGAAGGACTTTATTATCCTTATGTATCTGATTTAGGTTTGAAGCTATTTTCTGATGCAGATTGGGCTGGCTCCAAGGAAGATAGAAGGAGCACTTCAGGTTATCTTACCTTTGCAGGTTCAAAGCTTATTTCATGGTCATCCAAGAAGCAACCCACAGTTGCTCTCTCTTCTACTGAAGCTGAATATAGAGGTCTTGCCATAGCTACTCAAGAAGCTATGTGGATGAAGACATTATTCAAAGATCTTGGATTGGAGTTTGGAACTCCAACTATTTTTGGTGACAATATGAGTTCTATTCATTTGGCTGCTAATCCTATTTTTCATGCAAGGACTAAACATATTGAAGTTCATTATCACTATGTACGAGAAAAGGTTTTAAGCAAAGAGATTCAAATATCATATGTGTCCACTCATCAACAATGTGCAGATATTCTAACCAAAGCATTGGATGGTACAAAGCTTTGCAAATTCAAGGCTATGATTGGTTTGCAGGTAATCTTGGAAGATTGAAGACCTCAAGCATACTTGGCTTGAGGGGGAGCTTTTGGAGCAAGTCTATGACAAGCCTAAGTATTGGCTTGAGTCCCACAAAGTCTTCGAAGAAGCTTTAAAAAGAAGACTATGTAAAGTTCACTTGTGAACTACCTCTTGTAATTTTTTGAAGAGTTTACTTAATGTAAAAGTAAGAGAATCTTAAGTGGTTGAGTCCACATGATCAAAAAGGGAAAGAGGAGCCACGAATTTGTGATTTGTGGTAGGTAGAGAATCAAATCAATCATTGATTGATTGGAGAGTGATTGAGGGAAGTTAGCCTCCCAAACTCAACTATAAATAGATGGTAGTTTTAGTCGTGGTTAGAGAGACCTATGTGAAGACCTCCAAGAGCTGAGCTTTATGCCATATCAAGGTGTGATTACAAGGCACAAATATGTATCAGTAAGTCATTGTATTGTACAAGCAATATACTTTCATTTTCATGATTATTTGAGTTCATCTTTCCATGTTCTTGTGAAGTGTACTACTCACTGCCATTACTCTCAGTTTTCTCAGTCAGCTTGCAGAGATGTTTGCTCTGAGCTTGGTGCATCATTTTCAGTGATTTAACTTCACAACAACTATCATGGCAACTACAACAACTACAATCATTCAAACTATCAAGGAGGCTACAAAGGAAGGAGAGACTACAATAACTACACAAAAGACTCAAACAAAGAGGATTCATTATTGATCATGAACATGGCTATGCCACAAGGTAAATCTGATGAGCATGTTTTCTACATAGATTCAGGTTGTTCAAATCATGTGGCAAGAAATGTGGCACTCGTATCAGATTTAGAAGATCCAAGGAATAAGCATGAGGTACAAACAGGAGATGATACAAAACATCCTGTGGAGAAAATAGGCAATGTCAAAGCACCTGATGGAAACATCAACCTACTCAGTAAGGTACTCTATGTCCCTACCATTACAAAGAATTTGATAAGTGTTGGGAAGATAGTAGAGAAAGGGTTGCAAGTCAGGTTCACAAAAGCAGGAGCATTTGTTGAAGATCCAAGTCAAGGATTCAGAAGAATTTCAAAAGGTGAAAAGACAGGTAGATTGTTCACATTTGAATTACAGGACACTAGAAACATTGCTCTCTTTAATTATGGTAGTCAGACACTCACAGAATTGGAAGTATGGCACAAAAGGTTAGCACATATTGGTGAAAGGTCATTAAAGCAAATTTGCAGGGACCAAAGTGTACTTGGACTCCCTAATTTGTCAAAACAACATATGATTTATAAGTGCAGTGCATGTCAATTTGGAAAGTCTCACAGGTTACCATTCATGAAGAAAGGTTATATGCATGGAGATCTCTTGGAGTTGGTTCATACAGATGTATGGGGACCTAGCAAGGAAGCTTCAATATCTGGATCAAGGTATTATGTTTCCTTTATTGATGATTGCAGTCGATGGACTATCCTATTCTTTATGAAACACAACGATGAAGTTTTTTCATGTTTCAAAAGATATTTGGCTCTTGTGGAGAATCAAACAAGTAAATCACTAAAAATGCTAAGGTCAGATGGAGGGGGAGAATACTTCTCCCATGAGTTTGATTCTTTTCTTCAAGCAAGAGGAATCAAAAGAGAGGTAACTACAAGGTACACTCCTGAGCAAAATGGAGTGGCAGAAAGGAGGAATAGGACAATTGTTGAAGCTGCAAGGTCTATGTTAAATGAAAAGCATTTACCTAATTACTTATGGGCTGAGGCTGTATCTATAGCCACTTACTTGATTAACAGGTTGCCTTCAAAATCCCTTGATGGGATGACTCCATATGAGGCTTGGAATGGAAGAAGACCAAGCTTAGATCATTGTAAAATTTTTGGATGTATTGCTTTTGCTCATGTTCCTTCACAGGTTAGAGGCAAGATGGATCCAAAGGCAGAAAGGTGTGTATTTATTGGATATGACAACAATCAAAAGGGCTACAAGTTATACAACCCTACCAACAAAGGATTCTTGGTAAGCAGAGATGTAGTTTTTGATGAGAACAATTCATGGTATGAAGATTCATGCAGGAAGATCAATTTACCATATGAGCTTGAAGAATATTTTCCAAAGCTTGGTAGAGAACAATCAAAGATTGAAGAACAAGACACCTCAGAGGATGATGAAGAATCTCACATGGAAAAGATCAAAGCATGGAAGTCTAAAGGTAAAGAAAAATTGCAGGAACTTGGACATGAGGCAGAATCATCACACCATAGCCTAAGAAGATCTATGAGGGCAAAGAAAAAACCAGAAAGGTATGGGTTTGACACCTCATTAGTAACTAAACATTCTATCTACATAGCACAGGACATAAACCAAGAGGAGCCATCATCGTTTGAAAGGGCCAAAGCAAAAACAGAATGGAAGCATGCAATGAAGGAAGACAATTGAAGCACTTGAGGAAAACAACACTTGGGATAAGGTGCCCAAGACTTCATCCATGAAGGTAATAGGCTCAAGATGGGTCTATAAACTCAAGAAGAATTCTGATGGCTCCATTAACAGGTATAAGGCAAGGCTTGTAGCAAAAGGCTTTGCACAAACTCAGGGAATTGATTATGAGGAGACCTTCTCTCCTGTGGCAAAGATGCCTACTATTAGGGTTTTGCTTAGTATTGCCTCTTCCAAGAATTGGAAGATACTTCAACTAGATGTAAAGAATGCATTTTTGAATGGTTGGATAACAGAAGAGGTATATATGGCACAACCACCTGGTTTTGAGAATCAAGTTTATCCTGATTATGTGTGTAAACTTAACAACGCATTGTATGGTCTCAAGCAAGCTCCAAGAGCTTGGAATTTCAGGCTTGTTTCATTCTTGCAGGACAAAGGCTTTCAACCAAGCAAGGCAGATCCTTCACTCTTTATTAAAAAGAGTAATTTCGAGGTCATCTACCTATGTGTATATGTAGATGATATTATATTGACAGGAAATGATGCAGATGGTATGAAGAAGATCAAAGATCAGATGAGAGAAGAGTTCAAGATAAGTGATTTGGGTTCACTTACCTACTTCCTAGGTTTGGAAGTTGTCTACAAAGATCATGGTTTGTTTCTCACTCAAAGAAAGTACATTAAGGACATGTTGGAAAAATTCAAGATGCAAGATTGTAAGATTGCAGGTACTCCAATCGAGGTCAATCACAAATTGAGCTCACATGAAGGTGAACTCATAGAGGACATCACATCATATCAAAGTCTAGTGGGTAGTCTCAACTATGCCACATTGACAAGAGTAGATATATGTTACAGTGTGAGTGTGCTAAGTCAATTTATGCACACACCAAGAAAACCACATATGGATGCTGCCAAAAGGATTCTCAAGTATCTCAAAGGAACCATCAATGAAGGACTTTATTATCCTTATGTATCTGATTTAGGTTTGAAGCTATTTTCTGATGCAGATTGGGCTGGCTCCAAGGAAGATAGAAGGAGCACTTCAGGTTATCTTACCTTTGCAGGTTCAAAGCTTATTTCATGGTCATCCAAGAAGCAACCCACAGTTGCTCTCTCTTCTACTGAAGCTGAATATAGAGGTCTTGCCATAGCTACTCAAGAAGCTATGTGGATGAAGACATTATTCAAAGATCTTGGATTGGAGTTTGGAACTCCAACTATTTTTGGTGACAATATGAGTTCTATTCATTTGGCTGCTAATCCTATTTTTCATGCAAGGACTAAACATATTGAAGTTCATTATCACTATGTACGAGAAAAGGTTCTAAGCAAAGAGATTCAAATATCATATGTGTCCACTCATCAACAATGTGCAGATATTCTAACCAAAGCATTGGATGGTACAAAGCTTTGCAAATTCAAGGCTATGATTGGTTTGCAGGTAATCTTGGAAGATTGAAGACCTCAAGCATACTTGGCTTGAGGGGGAGCTGTTGGAGCAAGTCTATGACAAGCCTAAGTATTGGCTTGAGTCCCACAAAGTCTTCGAAGAAGCTTTAAAAAGAAGACTATGTAAAGTTCACTTGTGAACTACCTCTTGTAATATTTTGAAGAGTTTACTTAATGTAAAAGTAAGAGAATCTTAAGTGGTTGAGTCCACATGATCAAAAAGGGAAAGAGGATCCACGAATTTGTGATTTGTGGTAGGTAGAGAATCACATCAATCATTGATTGATTGGAGAGTGATTGAGGGAAGTTAGCCTCCCAAACTCAACTATAAATAGATGGCAGTTTTAGTCATGGTTAGAGAGACCTATGTGAAGACCTCCAAGAGCTGAGCTTTATTCCATATCAAGGTGTGATTACAAGGCACATATATGTATTGGTAATTCATTGTATTGTACAAGCAATATACTTTCATTTTCATGATTATTTGGGTTTATCTTTCCATGTTCTTGTGAAGTGTACTACTCACTGCCATTACTCTCAGTTTTCTCAGTCAGCTTGCAGAGATGTTTTCTCTGAGCTTGGTGCATCATTTTCAGTGATTTAACTTGGTAAAGTTAGTTCTATAAGTCTACTATATGCGCACAAATTTTCATGTCATTTGGATGTTGCAATCTTCAGTTATGTTCATTTGAAGTCAACAGGGTCTGTTCATCTTCACTTCTCTGTCAGGTACCTGACTTTTTCACTCATCTTGTCAGAGGTGTTTCTCAGTGGTTACTTATCCTAATTCAGTGATTTAAAGCTTGTTAGATTCAGCTTACTGTCTAGTATAACCACAAAATTTTTCATAATCATTGAATTCCTAAATTTGGAGTTATGTTGATTTTTCTGCTCACTGGTCTCAAACTGTAGCAGCCCGTGAAAATCGGGATGATGTCATCAGTTGTTAAAACTCATTCTCAGTGTGTGGCTCTTTATTTTTTATGAGATTACTCTTGAAAGTTAGCTCTTTAAGTTACCTAGACTTCCCCAAGAGGAATTAAGCTAATTGCTGCTGTGCTTAGAGAATTATGTAAAACACTGGACAGGTGTATGAACCAAGAATAGCAAGTTTTCACCTCTGAGCCAACTCCAACTTATCTGTTTTGATCTATCTTTTGGAGAGTGATCTTCCAAGGTACATAGGGTGTCTAATACATCCATTGGCAAGCTAAAAGGGCCCACCATATACTCCTGGAGTTCAATTGGCTGGTGTAGATCAAGGATTTTGCAACACCTCTTCATCTTCAAGCACATACCTATCCATCTCTTCACAATACAGGACTGGTCTGCACAAGAGCTTACGTTTAAAGATGCCAATCGTAGATATGTGGTAAAATTAGATGCTATACAACCTTGCGAGCTTCACGCTAGACCGTATTTTGCTGAACCAGTCCATATGCTAGATGGATTATCAGATGATGAAGAAGAAGAGTTTCTGAAGAATAACGCTGACTTAATTTCCTTAGGGACTATCGATCTACAGTTCGTTGTAGATAATTGGAATGCTTCAGTCTGTATAGTAATACCCATCACAGAAGTGGCTAAGAAGGAAGACACTGTTTCGACACATAACGATGAACTACAGCAACTTCTTAAACCAACAGACAACACAGAAAAACATCAACAGTTCTATGTCCCCGAAGATCATCTGATCACTTACAATTTAGGAGATGAAGATCATCCGCGTCATGTAAAGATAAAGCAAAACTTACAGGAAACATTTCAAGCAAGCTTAATCCAGCTACTCCGAGAATTCACTAACGTCTTTGCATGGGACTACAAAGACATGAAAGGATTGGACCCCCGTATCTACCAGCACAGGGTCATGCTGAAGCCAGAATCAAGACCGATAAAGCAAACCAGCTACCGGATGAATCCCCATTATGCATCTTAGGTAAAAGCAGAACTTGATAGGTTATTAAAAGTCGGATTCATCGTACCAGTAGAGCATGCTGAATGGATCTCTCCAATTGTGATTGTGCCTAAGAAAAACAAGCAATTGAGTGTAGATTACCGAAAATTAAATGCAGCAACCGTACCGTATCCTTTTCCAATCCCCTTTTTGGATACCATGCTTGATAGAGTAGCAGGTCACGAGATGTATTCATTCCTAGATGGATATAGTGGCTACAACCAAGTGAGAATGGCCGAAGAAGATATACCAAAAACTGCATTTATTACCAACTGGGGTGTCTTTGCTTGTAGGGTAATGTGGTTTGGATTGAGAAACGCACCAAGCACATTTCAAAGATGTATGTAGGAGATATTTTCTCCTTATCTCACTTCATTTATGCAACTATATCTCGACGATTTTTCAATTTTCGATAAGATGATAGCCCACCTATTTCATTTACGGTGCTGCTTTCAAAAATGCAGAGAATATAGACTCTACTTGAACCCAAACAAATCTGTGTTTGCGGTCTCATGTGGCAAGTTACTTGGCCACATTGTATCTGCACAAGGTATCCAAGTAGATCCAGATAAAATTTTGGTAGTATTAGAAGCTCCGGTGCCAGCTACTCCAAAAGAAGTTATGCGCTTTATGGGCCAAGTACGGTGGCATGGAAGGCACTTACGGTGGCTTGCTCATCTGGCTATACCACTTAACAAGCTAATCAGCAAAACACCTCGACAATTTGAATGGACCCGGGAATGCAAGATAGCATTTGATCGTTTAAAGCATTTATTAACACAAGTTCCTATCTTACAACCGCCGGACTGGGATCACCCATTTCATGTATTTGTCGATGCTTCAGATATAGCAATAGGAAGTGTGTTGATGCAACAAATTGATAAATGGTTCAGACCAGTGTATTATGCAAGTCGAAGATTAGCCCCTACTGAAAAGAATTACTCTGTAACAGAAAGAGAATGTCTAGGGCTAGTATATTCGGTCAAGAAATTTAGACATTACTTGCTAGGCCGTAAATTCACATTTCATGTAGATCATGCTGCACTTGTCTATCTAGTTCGGCAACAACATCTAGGTGGTCGATTAGCGCGATGGGTCTTACTTTTACAAGAATTTGACTACGAAGTCATTCACCGGCCAGGCAGTTCACATGCCTTAGCAGATTTCTTATCCCGCTTAGATTCCGGTGAAGCTCCGGTGGGCATAGATGACACGACACCCATGATTTATGTATCAGAACCAGTTGATGAAGATTATGCAAACCCACCTATCCCATTTTCATATTATGATCAGATCTTGACCTTTCTAACTAATGGTTGCCTTCCATCTCAGACTTCTAGAGCAGTACGCAGGAAAATTGCAGTCTTTAGCCGTCGATTTTGGTTAATTGCTGGAGAATTATATTATGTAGATCACACCGGAATCCTACTTCGATGTATTCCACCGCATGAAGTTAACTCAGTTATTACTTTGGCTCACTCAATTCCTTCTGGTGGTCATTTTGCAGCAGATTTAACTCACCTAAAAATTCTGCAGAGTGGTCTCTGGTGGCCAACGATGTACAGAGATATCTCACAGTTTGTCAAACAATGTGATATTTGCCAAAGATTTGGCCAGCCTTTGCAACGACATCTCTTTCCTTTGCAACCCATCTTACCATTGGAACCTTTCCAGAAATGGGGTCTAGATTTTATCGGTCCAATTACACCACCAGTAGTCTTCAGTAACAACCGTTACATACTGACCTGTACAGACTATGCAACCAGATGGGCTGAAGCCTGGGCTTTACGGTCTGCTACAGCCGTTACGGTAGCAAAGTGTCTACTAACCCATGTCTTTCCATGTTTTGGATTACCACTGGAAATTGTATCAGATCAAGGCACTCATTTTGTAAACAATTTAATGAAGGCACTTACACAGTCGTTCCAGGTCACACATAAATTTAGTTCTCCTTATTATCCGCGTGCTAATGGTTTGGCCGAAAGTACAAACAAATCTCTGCTGAATATACTTCGGAAATTGATCATGGAAGCACCGGAAAGATGGGATCAACTGCTACCTGCAGTGTTATGGGCATACCGGACTACCTACAAGGTAACAAAAGGATTGACACCTTTCAAATTAGCTTATGGCTTAGAAGCAATAGCACCAATGGAGATAGTTATACCAAGTTTACGAGTAGCCATTACCTAGAAACTGCTATCGGAAGACTCACTGTCATTTCGGTTGGACACACTCAGAGAGTTAGACGAGCACCGATGGCTTAGTTTTTTAACCATGCACAAAGTTCAACTAAGACAGGCAAGGATGCACGATCGAAACCTGAAGACTCCTGTATTTTCGATAGGACAGCTTGTACTTTTCTATAATGCAAAGTCAAATAGATCCGCAGGCAAATTCAAATTACGGTGGTTCGGCCCTTACAAAATCTCAGAGCAAATCGGTCCAGCAACTTTTCGGTTGACTATGTTGACTGGAAATCCACTTCCAAAATCAATCAACGGCTCGAAGTTGCGGCCGTATCAACACATTACTAGCCCGCATTAAATCATTCGGCGGTGGATCGTATTTTTTTTTAGTTTTTTCTTTACTTTTTCTTCAGTTCTTTCTTTTCTTTGTTAATAGCCGCGTTTTTGTCATGAGCCGCCCTCCTTACTAATCACTCGAGCATGCACGTCAAATTGAAAGCAGTATCATTCCAGCACCGCACAATGATAACCCGCACTTCCTACCCCCCATCGTAATGTCTCTACTTAATCTCTTTGGTTGCGCCAAAAAAAATGCTATTGTGTTCTTGTGATTGTGCTCGTGTCTTTTGTGTTATGTGTATCCGCGTGTTGTGTCCTGTGTATTCGTGTTCGCGTGCGCAATGGAAGCGTTCGCAAATTTCACAGCTTTCCGTGATGGTATCCCTACCGAGGTAGGAGAATACCTGCGCATCCGAGGGTTGGCCAACTTCGCTGAGCTGCCATGGCACTCAGTGGAAGCCCATCCCTTCTTCGCGCAAATCATCCCTGCCATCGCCCAATCCCCCATCGCCGAACGACAATGGATCTTCCTCTCCCTACCATCTAGAACTGTAGTAACCTTCCAAGCCTTCGCCGAAGCCTTTCGCCTCACCTCGCAAGGCCGCGAGAATGGCCCAAGCATCCCCGTAGCCAGAATGATAGAACTTTTCCCCCGCTATTTGTCAAACGAATACGCCATCCTCTGCCGCCCCGAACCTGAAAAAACTGCACTACAATTCTTAGTCGCCATCCTCAACCTCCAAAAACGTACCTACAGTATATCCCGCCTGTTTTATTCCACCATTGACCTTGCTGCACATGAACCTGTGAACTTCGCATCCTTTTTCTTTCACCGTATCCATAAGAAGTGTGTAGCCATAGTGAAACAAGTCAACAAAGGAACCACCCCTCGATCCAGACTTCCTCACATCCTTTCCTTTCTCTTTCCAACCATACTCGCCGCTCAACCACCACCACAAGGACCCGTCCTAAGGCATGAAGAATCAGTACAGCTACTAGAGGATGAGGAAGAAGAAGATGAAGAAGAGCTCAATCAATTGTTCCGCTGGAAACGCATCAGGATTAGCTCCTCCGAAAGCAAAGCACAAGGCTCAGCCGGAAAAGATAGAGATGACAATAAAGAAGAAGAGAAGAACGAAGAGGAGACATTCCATGATACAGCCACCTCAATGCAGAATGAATCGTCGGCTGAACAGCAAGAACAACAAGATCAAGCAGAGACAGAAATAATTTCGACCGAAAAAGAATCAGCGCAACAAGTAGACGAGCAAGAATCCGCTAGGGAAGCACTAGAAAAACTTCTGAAGGCAGTTGAATCCACAGAGGCCAATAATGCAGAAACGGAACAACAATCAATAGATAAGGTAACAAACGATGACTCTGCCCTTCCCAAACCACCACCAGTTAACCCCATTCCCCCACCGGAACCACCCCGCAGTCCCACCAAGCCCAGTCACCCCACCGAAACTGCTGAAACCTCTTCATCCTCCCTCAATTATTCCCCACCGAATTCCCAACAACTCCTCACCGCCACCTCGTCGCAACCTCGCCCTCCTCTACCACCCCACCCCATTCCAGTCTTTTCGGAATTAGAATCTATGGGTCGCTTTTTGATTAATCTATCCCAACAACTACCGCAAAACCTGAAACAAATCACAAATAATGCACGAGAGGAATTCCAACGGAAATTGGAAGTGATAGAGGCGGATATCACCCCCCTCCAGGAAGAGTTACAAGCCGCAAGAGCAAAAAACCATGCACTCCATGAGCAGATCAAGCAACTACAGGCTACACTCCAAGCACAGGAAGAAAGCTCAAGCCAGCGAGACAAGGCACTGGCTGAAAAAGAAGAATTACTGACAGCTGCCGACATAGAGATAATAAAGTTAAATCAAACCATCAAAGATACAGAAGACACAAGAATCGCGCTGGGAAACCTACTCGAAGAAACAAGGGTTCAGTTGCAAGAAGCCATACAAAAGAGCCAAGAGCAGCAAAAAGAAGCAAAACAAACAGAAGATCAATTACAGAGAACGAAAGAATCACTTGATGAGGTCAACAATATACTTAAACATCAATTACTCAGGGAAGCTAAAAATCAGAAAGACTTAGCGAATGCCCGCAGAGAACGAGATGCATATCACAAAACCATACAATTCCAGAATCAACAATTTGAAAGATTAGATAATCAGGTCTGCAACCAGAAAGACCGAATCAGTGAAATGCAGAAGCAAGTAAGTGAAATGAAGACAGCCAGAGATGCGGCACTATCCAATGACTTCTACTTACAGGAGGCCTTTTTGCAAACACAGGCCGAAATTTTGCTCACCAAAGCCATCGCCCTTAGTTCCGTTAGAGTAGATGCACAAGTTTTAGAACCCGACACCCTTAAACAATTATTAGAAACCCTTAAGAAAAAAATAGCCCGTACATTTAGATTAGCCAGGAATATGTATCTAAAAGGAATCATAGATGAACAATAATTTTTGTAATGAAAAATCACTTGCAGGTTCGAGTCCACCGTGCGTGCCAGTGTTAGTCGGCCGCCGGAGTGGGAAAAATGTAATGACTATCGGATGTAACGGAGTTCCTTGAATTACGCGCGAAAAGTTGGTACGCGCGTCCTCTAATTCTATATAAAGTAATGAAAAGAGAATGGTCGAGAGAGATGTCTTTTCATATTCACTCGGGTTGATTTATTACATACTAGTAAGTCTGTAGAAGGGACTACTGCTCTGTTCCAATAGCAGGTTAGTCTGGAGAAGTTCGGTACGCAGGAGTATAGAAATCAAGTATTGTCTAGTTAATGCCAGTAAATGAGCTAAGACGCGTATTAGTGTTTTTGATGTTGTGACTAAGAATTGGGAAAAGAGTACAGGGCCTCTATCTAACAGACCCCTACCACTCCCAAGAACCCACGTTAGTCTGGTAACGCCTTTCGGTAATGATAGTGAAAGTTTAACACAGCTTACGGTGAATCACTATTTTACGTTTAATATTTGTTCGGTAACGATTTCGGCTAGTCATTAACACAGCGTTTCTGTAACACTTTGACATTAACAAACCCTCCTTCATATTTCACTGCAGGTCGAGGAACTATCTCAAATTCACTCATTGTTCTATTTAGTCCATGTATGTAAATTGGAAGTTCATATTGACTAGTGTTCATATACTCCAAAGAGGTCCTATATTTGCCTTCAATAACGGACATCAATCCTGCCAAGGGCACTAAACTATACATGTCCTCTGAAGCCATTCTACCTTCTTCATCTGATTCACTAGAGGTGTCAGAATGCTGGGAATTGGCACTAGGTAAATCTGCACTTCTTGCTGACGATATGACACTACGTTGGCTTCCTAGGACACGTCTTGAGCGCAAGTTCATCCACTGAATACCTAAGTCAATTTTGTAGGTCTCTCGGATTGGTATTTATTCTAGAAGTTTACTTAGCCCAAATTAGATTCTCCTTTCTTGGAATGTCCATTTGTTTACTGTTTTCCACAATACACAATACTCCAAGGGCCACGATACACGATACACAAGTTTTAGGTGATACATAATACCTGGGATAGTGATGATACACGATACATGATACAAGATGATATGATGATACATGATACATGGGATCTCACGATACATGATACTCGGTTCCAAAACAATACACGATACTTGTCTCAGCGATACATGATACATGAGTGGTCACGATACACCATACATGAGAGTGACGATACACGATACAGAAAAAATCTAACGATACACGATACTTGGCCTTCTAGGATACATGATACTTGAGTGGTCATGATACACGATACTTGAGTGGTCATGATACACGATACATGGAACTGATGATACACGATATCTCAGTATCGCGGTACACGACAATCACAACACATGATACTCAATTCTCGCATGATTGTGATGATACATGATACACAGAGGGTCGTGATACACGATACTTGGGTATCATGGTACTCAACTGGACGATACACGATACCTAGGTATCATGATGCACGGGGAGTATAGGTATCGGTGATACACGATACCTACAGGGTATCGCGACACATAAGAATTCAAGTATCACGATGCTTGAACTCAATCAGTCACGATACTTGGGCTTATCTCACTCAAATGAAAGATTTTTTATGAAATTTTTGTATTAATGTGATCCTTGTGCCCCTAAAAATGGTCTTTTCACACAAGAGACTGACACTTTTTTAAGAAAAGCCTAAATTCCTACTATTTTACAAAGATTATGATACAATGTTTGGGATTTATGCATCTAGAGGATTCCTCTAGTGCATTTACATGGCTTCATGAGACTTTCATATACAATTGAAGAAGAAAATTGATGCTCATAATTAGAAAATTTTTGTTGGCTCTTTTTCTGTGCTTCTTACTGCAACAAAGGGTAATGTGTGAATAGGGGTAAGTAGGGGTACCTAAACTACCTTCGGTGGGTCTTGGGTGTTGTTGGCACTCAAGGTCAAAGCACTAAGCATGGGAACAACATTGAAGAAGTAGACACAGAAGAAAAAGAAGCATGTAGGGAGCACTGTATGTCAAATTTACAAAAGAAATCCCTACAAAAACAGTGATTTTGATACTAAAAGCTATTGTAAATATCATTTCACATTTTTGTAACTCCATTTTGTTCAAGCCGAGTGTTAAATCTCAAGGTCAAGGAAAAGCATAAAAAGCACATCAAAGAAGTGGGCACACAAGAAGAAGGAGCACATAGGGAGCTCAAATAAGTGCATGTCAAATTTTCAGAAGAAATCCCTATAAAATAATGATTTTCATCACTTAAAACCATTGTAAATATCATTTCACCTTTTTGTAGCTCCATTTTGTGCAATCCGAGGAGTCCTCGAACTTGAGGAGCATTAGAAGTATAATCCTACCAATTTTCATAATTTTTAGACTTCGTTTGAGCCCTCAAATAAGCCCTGGAACCTAATTTTTAACTAGGCCGAACACTAGGTCTGGACAGGGCCAAAACTAGTCCAAAAACTATAAAAAGAGCTAGAGAGCTCATTTTTGAGGTTATCTTGTTAGGTTTCAGCTTTGTAATAGATTTCTTTTGTAATAAAAGTCCTTCCATTGTTCCTCTCTTTGATCTTGCCTTTTGTGCGTGTGTGTGTGTGTGCGTGCATGTATGTGCTTGTCACTCACAATTGCTCACCACAATTGCTCATGATCTTCATATCGGTCCTCACGTCTCCGCAGATTGATAAGTAAAGGAGGTGGTGCTTACGCTTGAGCTACATCAAATTTTGGCACCGTTGCCGGGGAGAGAGCTTCGAGGACGAGTGTTGTGATGGTAAGATCGTAGATTTGTGATGTTGGAAGGTAAAAAAACTGTCATTTTTGTTCATTTTCTGATTTTTCCTCTTCATCTTCATCATCATCACCATCTCCATCTTCTTCCATCTTCTTCTTCATAGAAATTTCTTGTTTTTTAGTGCATTTTCACCATTTACATACCACTTTTCATGCATTATTGTGTGAGAAGGAGTTAGGTGGTGCAAGGGAGAGCAAGCACCTGTGTTTTTCCATAATTTTTTGCTCATACGGAGCTCGCCATTGCTCGGTGCTCAGAAATTTGAATTTCCCACCAGAAAACACGATTCTAACTGAAAATCACGATTTTCATAAAAATCAAATTTTTTCAAAAAAATACTATTCTCTAATTCTTGCCTAAAAGTTTTTTGAAAAAAAACACGATTTTGGGATCATTCTCAGAATCGCGATTCTTTGGTTGTGCTCAAAATTGTGATTCCCTAAAATTCTCAAAAACACGATTTTCAGTTGGATCAAAATCATGATTTTCACAAATCACGATTTTCATCCAAAATTGCGATTTTCACGACTTTGAAAAAATATGATTTTCTATGGCTCCAAAATCGCGATTTTCAAAAACACGATTTTCAAAAACACAATTAAAAAAAAAAATACATGATTTTCAAGAAAAAAATGCGATTCTGAGCAAAAACACGATTCTCAATCAAAATCGCGATTTTCATGTCAAAAGCATGACTTTGAGAAAACACGACTTTCAGTGGGCTCAAAATCGCGATTCTCACAATCACGATTTTCAGCCAAAAACATGATTTTGTGATAACACGCTTCTCTGTGGCTTCAAAATCGTGATTTTCAAAAACACGACTTTCATACAAAATCGCAATTTTCAAAACACGATTTTCACTCACAATCGCGATTTTCAAAACACAATTTTCACTCACAATCGTGATTTTCAAAACACAATTTAAAAAAAAACACGATTTTGAGGAAACACAATTTTCACTAAGGTACGAAATCGCGATTTTCAAAACATGATTTTGAGGAAACACGATTTTCAATAAAAATCACAATTTTTTGGTCATTCTCAAAATCGCAATTTTCAAGCCAAAAACACGATTTTCTGTCAGAATCACGTTTTTCACAATTCTCACTCGAAATTGCGTTTTTCACGATTCTCACTAAAAATCGCATTTTTCACGGTTCTCACTCAAAATCGCCTTTTCTGGGATTGTTCAGAATCGCGATTTTTATTAGAGCTCAGCATCGCGATTGTCAGACCCCCAAAATCGGGATTTTCACACAAAATCGTGATTTTTCCAAAAAGTCCTGTTTGCCTGTTTTGACCCTAGGAGCCTGATTTAACATAAATTCTTCATCAAAAGTCCATTTCTTCAGTTCTATAGCTCGTTAGAAAGATCGTTTTGATTCCCATACGGCCTCAGCTGTTTTTGGTAAGAATAATGCATTGATTTTTAGATAGAGTAATTTGAAGTTAACCTTCAAGTGGGGTTGAGAAGCCAAGAGGGAGAAAAATTGTGTCATGGGAAAGAAGAAAGCAAAAGAGAGAAGAAAGGGGGCTAAGATTGAAAAAGAGAAGGGAGATAAACATGAAATTCATGAGATAATATCACATAAAGGTGAAACATCCAGAGAAAAATTGCAAGGAGTCAAGGAAACGAGTGAAATATCTGAGGGGGTAGAATCCTTATTTGCAACAAGAGAATATCACAATACCTTTGTGCATGTAAGAATAGGATATGACCATAGAAGGTTGAGTGTTTACATCAATCCTAATTGTGAGTGGAGTTTAATTCATATTGACCTAGTGACCATTATTTTTTAGAACATTCAACCAACAACTCATTCTTCTATCCTCATGGATGGGGAACATTATGATTGCATGGGTCAAGTTGTGTTGCCTGTTATGGTGGATGATATGCAATTTTTGGAAACATTCTTTGTCATGGATTGTGTAGATGAAGACTTGATCATTGGCACCGAAAGGTTCATTACACAAAATCATCAAGAATTTGAGGTGTCTTCTCTGCCTATTACCCGTGCTTCTACATATATGTCTATTGAAAATCCTAATGACTATCTGCCTTGTGATAATTGGGGACAAAATTATATTTTCAAAGATTGTGCTTTTCATGCACAAAATTTTCTTTCTACTCATGTTTTTTAATCTAATCATTCTTTGATTAAATCACAGGAAACCTTGGAGAATGGAGAAATGGAGGACTCCAAGTGTTTGGGGGATGTGGAAGGACCCTCTCTTCCTGTAAATTTGGATTCCCCTCTTGAAACCATAGGCTGGGATGATCTACACTCATATCATCAAGAAGGAGATGATCAACCAATATTTTGTATCACTGATGTGGAAAATGATGTCGACTCTAGGGTGAATCATGACAATCCATCACCCATTTGTATGCCTAGAGATTCTATGTGTAATAAAGATAAATGTCTTGATGAATCTCTAGATCAATCTCAAACCACACAACCCATTGATCCCTTGCATAAGCTTGATGTATGTATAGAAGATCAACCTTTGTTGCATTTCCCATGTAAAGGTGAGTTTTCTCAAAAGACTCACATAGAAGGCCCAAAAGACCCTTACATCAAGAAACAAAAAACACATTTTCTTGGTAATGTCAAGCAAATTTGGGTGGCCAAGAAATTACTTAGAGCCCAACCAAATCGCACTATGATATGGGTACCAAAGAAAGCCCTTGTACAAAATCCCCCTCACACTAGACTTCAAAATCTATGGTCTAGGCCTACCATGACTTATCCTCACGAAAGACCACTTCCAATCAAAGGACCCAAAGCAATCAAGCCTAAACTCAGAAAAAATCCAAGGGGGGACTTCAAGGCAACAACTTGCACAACAAAGACATATTGGTGGCCTAAAACCTATTCAATGCAAGTTAGGTGACAAGCCACAAAGGTATGGGTTTGGAAGCCAAAAGCATCACCAGCCCCTACAAAACCAAAGAGCCAAGCACAAGGGACACAACATTTAAGAAACCATCCAAACAGGAAATGGCCAAAGGTGATCACTAACCAGTTGCAAACCATCCTCAAATGGATCCCTATAAGGAGGAATGATCAGTTTTCATCTCAAGATACAATGGATACCTCCAACAAAGATGGCATCAACATGTGCAAGTGACATCAAGCCTCGACGAGCGACAACCATGTGCTCCTTGCACAACCCTGTCTTTTGCACCATTCAGGTCATGCATCTCCAAAGTATGCATTAATTTAGGGCCACATTAGATGGCCATGCATAGACACATTAGCGGGTCCCATGCACAAGAGCACATTGATATATGTCAACTATTTCTTACTAATACTAACATCTGTCTTCTTGTTTTGTGACCTCGCTCAAAAAAAAGGGAGCAGAAAAAAAAAGGGAGAGAAAGAACTTGTTCCCAGGTTTGGCTCATGGAACATGAATGAGTCATGCTTAGTTGAAAGTGGAACCATTGATTCTTGGGCAATTATCAGTTTGGATAGAAGTGTGTCTCGGATAGCAGATGATATTATTACTGCCTTATCTGGCAGATGTCCAAAACTGGGCATGAATAGGGCATCCATGGTAGGAGGGAAGAGCTTGAAGGTCTGCAACTTGAGTGATGCTTAACTACTGTATGTATGAGAGCATCCAAAGGATATCTACTAGGGGTATTTATGGGACCTTGCAAATCTTTATATGTAGACTAGGTGAAGACTCCTACTTAGGGTGCGCCAAAGAGAATATGTGAACCTAAGCTTGGTGTAGTTGCCCAATGCTGTTTGTCAAGGAGTATAAAGAAATTCAATTCTCGGTATTTGGAAAATGTTGCTTTGAAGAGAGGGGACATGACCAGGTGCACAAAGAATCTCACATCCGTGGACCATCAACTAGGACATTCATTGACAACGATAGACCAACTAATGGTCCATCACAATGACAGGTCTACAACACGAAGCGATCCGCATCGACTAACTATTCACTATGGTAAGAATCTCCTACTTGGGCCACATTATAACCATGAAAGACTAGGAAACCTCTTCATCAGCATACCCTTGAGCACTTAGCTCGACCCCGAATTTTTGCACCGTGCTTCTTCCAATGCATTTTCCAAGTACGCATGCATAGGGCTACATTACAAGGCCGTGCACAAGGGACATATTTTCCTCAACCCATGCACAAACACACTTACCCATCACTCATTATGGGTTATGAGTACTTGGCATGATTACAATGAACATCACCTCTGGAAGATCTAGAGGATATCATGGGGGCAAGTTCAATACCTAGGGAGCCATTCAAAGCCAACAGTTGCTCCAACACAACCCTGACAACCTCTTTTGAGCAACCAGCAATCTTTGTAAGCACATACATACACTATCTAGCTCAAATCCATGGAAGAAGCACCTACAATGGGACTACCACCTAAGGCTTGAGGTGACAAATGGAGAACCATACAACAGACCCTACTACAATTGGAAGATAGATGGCTCTTAAGATGGACACTACCTCTCAAAGCACTACATGGAACAACCTTTACAACAAGGGTCTGTTAGGGACGACAGACTCGAGAGGGGGGAAAGTGTTGAAGCTCAAGGTCAAGGACAAGCATAAAAATCACATCAGAGAAGTGGGCACACAAGAAGGAGCACATAGGGAGCTCCAAGAAGTGCATGTCGAATTTTCAGAAGAAATCCCTATAAAATAGTGATTTTCATCACTAAAAACCATTGTAAATATCATCACTAAAAACCATTGTAAATATCATTTCACCTTTTTGTAGCTCCATTTTGTGCAAGCCGAGGAGTCCTCAAGCTTGAGGAGCATTAGAAGTATAATCCTACCAATTTTCATAATTTTTAGCCTCCGTTTGCCCTTGGACCTAATTTTTAGCTAGGCCGGACATAAGGTCTGGACAGGGCCAAAAGTAGTTCAAAAACTATAAAAAGAGCTAGAGAGCTCATTTTTTAGGTTAGCTTGTTTTAGGTTTCAGCTTTGTAATAGATTTCTTTTGTAATAAAAGTCCTTCCATTGTTCCTCTCTTTGATCTTGCCTTGTGTGTGTGTGTGCATGCATGTATGTGCTTGTCACTCACAATTGCTCACCACAATTGATCACGATATTCATATGGGTCCTCACGTCTCTGTGGATTGACAAGTAAAGGAGGTGGTGCTTACGCTTGAGCTACACGAGGAGTCCTCAAGCTTGAGGCATATTAGAAGCATCTAGCTACCAGTCTTCATACTTTTTAGGCTCCGTTTGAGCCCTCAAATAAGATCTGCAACTTACTTTCTAACTATGCCAGACAATAGGTCTGAATAGGGCCAAAACTAGTAAAAAAAAACTATAAAAAGAGCTAGAGAGCTCATTTTTGGGGTTGGCTGGATAGAGAGTTAGCTAGTTGGAGATTGAAGCTTTTGTAAGAGAGTCCTTTTGTAATCGAAGCTTTCCATTGTTCCTCTCTTTGATCTTGCCTTGTGTGCATGTGTGTGTGCATGCATGTATGTGCTTCTCACTCACATTTACTCACCACAATTGCTGATGATCTTGATATATCATCATGTCTCCATGGATTGACAAGTAAAGGAGGTGATACTCATGCTTGAGCTACACCAAATTTTCGTGCCGTTTCCGGGGGGCGTTGCTTAAGGACGAGCATTGTGATGGTAAGATCATAGATTTGCAATGCTGGAAGGTAAAAAATATTCATTTTTTGTTCATTTTTTGATTTTTCTTCTCCATCTTCATCCTCATCATCATCATCATCTTTATCCATCTTCATCTTCATAGAATTGCTTGTTGTTTTTTAGTGCATTTTCAGCATTTTCAGCATTTTCACATCATTTCTCATGTGTGGGAGTGCAAGAAAGAGCTAGGAGGTGCTTGGGAGTGAATGCGCTTGTGTTTTTCATGATTTTTGCACATTCGGGGCTCGGTGCAAAAATTCAAAATTCCCGCCCAAAAACTCAAAAAATCATGAATTTCTCAGAAAATCGTGATTCTTTCAAAAATTCAAAATTTTTCTTGCCTAATTGTTTTTGAGAAAATTGTGATACTTTGAAAGTGATCACTATTCTCTAGACTTTGTGCATTTTGAGGAAATTGCGATTCTCTAGACTTAGAAAATTTGATAAGATTGTGATCCTCTCGCTTGTAGATTTTGAGAAATTCATGATTCTCTCCATTTTGGAGCTTGAAAAAATTGTGATTCCCTAGACCTAGAAAATATGAGAAAATCGTGATCCTATAGCTTCTAGATCTTAAGAAAAATGCGATTCTCTAAATTTTAATTGAGAAAGTCACGATCCTCTAGCTTATAGATTTTGAGAAAATCGCGATTCTCTGGATTTAGTGCATTTGAGAAATTCGCAATTCTTTGGAATTTAGCATTTTGAGAAAATCACGATTCTCTAGATTTAGTGCATTTGAGAAATTTGTGATTCTTTGGAATTTAGCATTTTGAGAAAATCGTGATTCTGTGGACTTAGAAAATTTGAGAAAATCGCAATTCTCTGAACTTGGAAAAATTGAGAAATTCACAATTCTCTGAATTTTGGAGTTTGAGAAAATCGCGATTCTCTGGACTTGGCATTTGAGAAAGTTGCGATTCTCTAGATTGATAGGATTTGAGAAAATCTAGATTTCCTTGAGCTAGTGATTTTGAGGAAATCTTAATTTCTTGGACTAAAAGATTTGAGAAATTGACGATTCTCTGCTTGGTGATTTTGCAAAAGTCGTAATTTTGTCGAGCTAGTGATTTTGGGAAAATCGTGATTTCTTGTACTTAAAGATTTGAGTAATTTGTGATTCTCTGCTTGGTAGATTTTGAGAAAGTCGTGATTCTATGGATTATGGATTTTGAGTGAATCACGATTCTTTGGTTATTGCACTTGTAAAAAAAACATGACTTTTTGTCTGCCTAATTTGCAAAAAATCGTGATTCTCTAAGAGGTCATGTTTGCTTGTTTTGACCCCCAGAAGCCTGATTGTACATAACTTTCTCATACAAACTTTATTTTGAGTGATTTTGAGCTCGTTGGAAAGCTCGTTGAGTTATAAATATGGTATTTTGAAGTTGATCCTCAAGTGGGAGTAGGAATTAAGGGAGCTCTAGAAAGTTTTTAAGAAATACAAGGGGGAAAAGTAGGTTTAGGAGATACCTGAATGCAAGTGGTTTATAAAAAATATTAAGTCTAAATCTTGATCTAACCATGGGATTTTTACACGTGTATTAAGAGCATTCAAAGGAATTTATAGCAAGGCAAAGTGCAACACAAAACGAGAATTGGGGAGCATAATTATTGGACATCATAGCATTTTTTCAGAGCATCAAACTTGAGGTTGGAATCATTCTTAACCCTCTTAGTCAATTCTTAGCTTAGACTAAATATGACTAGTGTTCTTGATTATTTAGGGTGACAATAAGCACATAATAAGTCCAAGGATACACTATTTTCTCACGTTCAAGCTGAGATTATGCAAGAGAAACCTATAAAAGGACAAGTAACTGATTCAAAAGAACATTGCAACGTGGTTGTACTTGGGGAAGAAAATGGGACTATAAGACAAAGCTTATGAACCTTAGGTCGGGTAGAAACTTAGGCCAGGATAGACAAAGCATTAGATCATCTGAGGCTAGTCTTAACCATACAGCTAGGTCGTAGGCTCAACAACTCAATGGTTGTCCCTACGTGCTAAGTTCGGACACAAGTGATTCAGAAATGTCCTTTAGCATGGAAAGACCTTCAAGTAACTCAAGCACTACCTATCTATAGACACCAGAAGGTCCCCATAAGACACAATTGGAATATATTAGGACCAGTCAATTAGGTGCATGCATCTATGAGGATGGCCTGAGGTTGTCAGAAGTCCAACTCAAAAATCCCGATCAACCCTTTGGACTTGAACACCTAGTGGTCAAGTTCAAAGAGGGTTCATATATTGATAAGCAAGGAACCATGTATCTGGTCATTAGCTCACTAGACAGGACAAATGAGTTCGGAAATATCATTCCTGAGAATGAGATAGGAGAGCTAGATCAGGGAGACCTAGGACGAGAACCCAAGACTCCTCAAATCTTGACAAGAGTGATTACTCCCAAGTGGGTTCCCCAAGACAAAAAAAAACAAAGAACTATTCTTGAATACAGAAATGGAGGAAGATTTTTTGAGATACAAGCCATATCAACTTAGAAAAATAGGCGGAGTCACCATCTATGAGTTCAAAGATCATGAGATACCGAGCAAAGTTGTCTATCTAGATAACATGTCGGAGAGAATGTTCTTGGTAACAGAGCATGGTAGGCATGCATACACATGGCAGGGCGAATTGATTTTCCCTCAACCAAGTTCTAATGTTTCCCAAGGCCTCCAAGGTGTAGGATCATCCCAAGCTCATGAAAAACAGAGGGAAAGAGCTAGAGAGAGACCTGAGGTCAGTTTTACACACACTATGGGAAGAGCCAAATTTGAACTTAAAGGTGAAAGACCTAAAAGAGAGAGACATAGAGCACATAAGAACCAAAGAGATGATCATGATTTTTTTGGGAAAGATGGATGGATGCTCCAAGAGACTGAGTAGGTACTACTAAAACCTGCTTTGTACCAGCCCTCTTTTACTTTAGGCTTGATAAGTAGACCTCCTTAGCTTTCCAATGACACCATAAAATAGACTGTGTACTTTGGAAATGATGTGTGTAATGATTGAACCAAAACAGATAACTTTGAAACTCACAAACTCAAGAAAACCTTCTATTTATGTCTTGACACGTGCTGGGTATTTTGCTCAGTATAACCAGCACAATAGGAATTGGAAAAATTCCTTTTAGAGGTATCTAATTAGCTTAGTAAGCTAACTATTCCAAGTGGAATGATGTAAAAAGATAAACTCTGCTAAGAGAAATCAATTTAGCAAGTTCAGCTATACCCTCGTTTTTTTAGGACTGTAGCAGATATTGACCAGTGATCACCTCCACGCGTGTATTCTTTGAAATGGCTGAATAGAATCTCTTCAAACTTCGATAGTATGTAGAAAACTTTGAGCTGAATCCAATAAGCTTTGAATCACTGAATTGGATGGAGAAATGACTGAGATATGCACTCCACAAGTTGACAGACTTTTGAGTAGTATGACAGAGAACTCAGAAATGAACAATGTGAATGTATGTATTAATGAACACTTGTATACAAATCCATTCGCATGAAAATCATTGCCTAATGGTGTAGATAGGTGTGGGCTATAGTGTAGGCCTCACACACACTCAAAATCAATGATGAGAAGCTCGGGAGTGATGAGTTCTACCCGCGACTTTTCCATGTCCACTTTTATAGAGAATGTGTAAGAATTTGAATTCAAATTCAATCTTTTGGCTCCCTATGATCAAGCTCGTATATCCTATGAGATATTCCTTCAATCAAAGCTCTACCTTTTTCCATGAATCCTTTTAGTAGGTGATCACAAAAGATTCCAAGTCAATTTGACTTTTATAATGAGATAAAGTGGTAATTAACCACTAGTACTAGTTCCTATGCTTCTTCACATATGTAGGGTCTTCAAGATGTCTTTCAAGCCAAGTGTTTAGGCTTGTGATTTACACCAACAGCTCCCCCTCAAGTCAAACATTTTGGCTTGGTCTTCATCTTCAATCTTCATGTATATCCTACAATCCAATCATTGCTTTGAATCTTCAAAGTTTGGTTCCATCCAAAGCTTTAGTCAACAAATCTGCACATTGCATGTTGGTTGATACATAGGTCAGTTGAATATCTTTGCTTATCATCTTCTCTCTTACATAATGGTAATGGACCTCTATATGTTTGGTCCTAGCATGATATATCGGATTAGCTGCAAGGTGAAGAGAACTTGTATTATCTCCAAAGATTATTGGAGACCTAGTATATAAACCCAATTCTGTATACAAAAGCTTAATCCAAATAGCTTCTTGTGTGGCATTAGCCAACCCTCTATACTCTGCCTTTGTAGAAGACAATGCAATAGTTGGTTGCTTCTTTGCAGACCAAGATATTGGCTTATCACCTACAAAAGAAATATATCCAGAAGTGCTCCTCCTATCATCCTTGCATCCTGCCCAATGTGCATCTGAATAAATTTTGATATCAATATCTAAAGTGTAAGGGAAATACAAACCATGGTTCTGTGTACCCTTGAGATACTTCAAGATTCTCTTGGGAGCCTCTAAGTGAGGTATCCTTGGCTTGTGCATAAATTGACTTAGCACACTAAATCCATATGCAATATCTATCCTTGTTAAGGTAGCATAGTTCAAACTACTCACCATACTTTGATAACCTGTAATGTCATTGACTTCATCACCTTCATGGGCACTTAATTTTAAGTTTACCTCCATTGGAGTGTGTAAGCCGCCGGATTGGCAATTGTAAAATCTGACTCGTAACGAATCGAAAGGTCGTTGTGTTGATGTTGCATCCTTGATTGATGTTGTAACATTTATATAAATCAATGAAATAGACACTTTCGGTGACGATCAGTTGGATCACCAGACTGTCTGTCTGGGTGATTGATCTGTAACGTTGTTGTGGTGTGCGTTTGAGTAATTCTAAGTATTCTGTTCTTGTCTCTGTCTTGTTTGTTTATCGATACATGTTCGGTACAGATTGGGGTTAGGGTAATATTCATCGTAAGTTAAGAGTTGAATTATTGTTTCGCTGAGAGTATTACTGTGAGTCTGTGTACGGTAATGTTTACCTTATGATTTGGTTACTGAGAGAGTCTTAAGCTGTGTATGAATCGGTACTCTGTGCGTGAACTGTCATGTGAGTAAGTCTGGCAAGGAAGAGCCAGAGTTTTCTGTTAGTGAGTTGGATTAGCATACTTGTTCGAACTACTGTCATGTAAGTGAGTTGAATTGGGAAAATCAAGCATAGGGCCTCTGTTTAACAGACCCCTTCCACTCCCAAGAACCCCCGATATATGTTTAAACGCGTCTCTGACGGTAAGACCCGCGTTTAACACTAGTGCCGTCTGTGGGAAAGTGGCACCAGATTGTTGCAAAGTGATTATTGGAAAGTGGCACCAGAGCGTTGTAAATTGATTGTGAGAAAGTGGTCATAGATTGTGAATCGACGAGTAGTACGCAAAGTATTGCAAACGTGATATATGCCGATTACTCGTTCCGGTGAAACGTACCCGAAGTATAGGAGAAACGAACAATATTGAGTGATACCTAATTTGCTAAGGACGCCCCCAGGAGCTAGAAGCGCAGATAAGTTTAACCCAGTTGTCAAGGAAGCGAAGAACGATAGTAGTGATTCCGGTAGCATTCCGTTAAAACGCAGTGTAATTTTGGCAGATTTTGGTGCGATTTTACCACAGTCTGTCGAAGATATAGTAACTCTAGAGTCTACCAAGACGCAGTATGCAGTTAACTTAACACCATCTAGACAAGATTCGAGTTTGTCTGAGGATAGAAGCGTGATGGCCAAACAAATCGGTGAAGGTGAAAAAATACCTTGTCTTGGTGAAATTTCGATAAATTTCGGTGATATTTCGGTCCCAGTTACAGAGAGTTCATAGTCTCCCGGTGACAATTTACCATTTCCTGGTGAATCATCATTCTGGTCACCACTATTCAGAGTAAGCTTCCCTACATTTGATATCAAGGAGGAAGGTAGCTTATTTGAAGCTGAAATCCGAACGAGACTGAATGATATTATCAAGTCGGAGAGTGCACAGGCTGACGATATAGATTCCGACGGTCAAGAAATTCAACCTTGGAACTCAGCAGATAGTAACAATACAACAGCAAGCACCATGAATGTGCAACAACAACAACAACAACAACAGCAACAACAACATCTACTTCCACCTCGACCGGTTTCGACAGGAGTTACTTACACAAAATTCGGTGGATTTCCAGGTGATGATCCTGATGCTCATGTACGAACCTTTGAACTTAGTTATGCAGTACTTAATCATCCACCTGATCCGGCATACAAGGCCATAGTATTCCAATCGACACTCAAAGTTTGTCAGAAGTCCGTACATGGGCTTTGCAATGACAGCATACATGTGTATAAATCGTCGATAATAACCACAATGTCCCATGAAAGCTTGTACTTCCTTGACATTCTTTGGCCTAGGTAACTCTGCTATGGCTCTCACTTTCTCTTCATCAGTGGATATGCCATTCTTTGACACTATGTGTCCTAGAATCTTGCCTTGCCTGACCATAAAAACGCACTTTTCTGGGTTCAGGCAGACTTGATATTCTCTACATTTGTCAAAGATTTGCCTAAGTTCAGGAATATGAGTGTGTCTAATGTTGGAATGAGCACAAAGATCATCAACGTAGACCTCTAAATTCTTCCTCAAGAACTCCTTAAACACATGGCACATCAGTCTCTGGAAGGTGGCTGGTGCATTGGTAAGCCCAAATGGCATTACTCTAAAGGCAAAAATGCCCCATTCTGTGGCAAAGGCTGTCTTATGCTGATCCTCTGGAGCTATGGCTACTTGATTGTAACCCGAAAATCCATCAAGGAAGCTGTACACTTCCTTGACTGCCACTCTTTCTAAGAGATGTTCTGTGATGGGAAGCAGATAGTTATCTCGAATCGTGGTTGCATTAACCTTTTTCAAGTTAATACACACACACAGCTTGCCATTCTTCTTGGGCACCACTACGATGGGGGATACCCATTCAGTGTGCTCAATTTCATAGATAAATCCAGCTTCGACCAGTCTATCTATCTCCTCTTTGATCTTAGCAGCGTAATTATCGTTATATGTGTAGGGCTTTTGCTTAGAGGGTTTAGCATCTGAGGTCATGGGGATGGTGTGTGAGCATATGTCAGGGTCAACACCTTTCAAATCCTTGTAACTCCAAGCGAATACATCTCTGTATTCTCTTAGCAAGGCAATTAACGCATGCTCTTCTTCTTCTGTTAGGTCATGGCCTATGTAGGTGCATCTCTCCTCTCCTTCTTCTAGGGCCACTACTATCTTCTTGGTAGTTTCTTTGTTATCATAGGCCTCTCCTACTTGTGCCTCTCGTTTAGGCATTCTTATCATGACTCTCCTGTCGTCTATCTCGTACTTCTTGAAATTTTCTGGGACCTCAAACAAAGATTCTTCCTCTTCTGGTAAGACTTCTCTCTTCTTTCGTTTCTTTCCTCCTTCCTTTGGGGTCACATGTGTGGCTAATCTTACATCATTTGTAAGCTCTCCATGCCTCTGGGGTTGAAATTCTACTTCGTGGAAGTATTCTTCATCTGATGCAAAAGGTGGGTCCATAATGATTGACTCTAGATCGGAGTCACTTGCATCCTCATATGCATCAGGGCTAGGTTCGCATTCTTCTAGAACTGCCTCTCCCATGATTGGCTCTATGGAGAAGACTGAAATGTCATAGCCATCCTCATCACAGTGAGGTGTCCATTGTTCTTCATTGATGGCTACGTCCATTGTTGCTAAGATTTCTGCCCAACCGTGAGGTTCAAATTCTTCGTATGGAAAAACTACAAGTGCATAGGCTGGGTCTTGGATTGATCTATGGGTTTCTTTCGCACCTACATCTCTGGCTTTCTCTCTCTTCTCTTCTTCTACTGCTACCTTGCACATCCATAAGTGAGTGTCTTCATGCATCCATGAGGATCCAGACCCTATGGAATGCACCGATTCTGTATCATCTTTGGCTCTATGGATGGGATTCCATTGGATAGGAGGGACATCTCTATGAGAATAATCCTTGAGATTGAATTTGGTCGTAACACCTAAGTGTTGCAAATACAAGGAGTTGGTTCCCCAGTCCTGTACCACTTACAACTGTCGCATAAATGGTCTTCCCAAAATCATCTCATAAGCATGATTTTTGCTGAAGTCACATATAGCAAATGTATGCTCAAACTCAACACCACAAGTGGTGAGAGTTATTCCTTCTAGCAATCCTAAGGGTCTCTCTATGTGACCATCGGCCATTTGCAATTTCATCCTCGTGGGCCTGAGTGCCGGCTTGCCCCAACGCTTCCATAGGGAAGTGGTGGCAATTGCAACTCCTGCACCTGAGTCCAAAATTGCCTTGGTGGTGTACTCCTGGTAGGTGATGGGAAGATAGGTGTTCCCTTCTTCGCCTTCACACATATCTCCTATCTTATCCAAGGGAATTTCTGGCACCGTCCTATGGGATCCTACCTGGGAACGAGGTTTGGCTATTTCTGGTACTTGTTTGGCGACATGTTTCCATAATTCAGGTCTAACCTTGAGTAGCTCTTCTAACTTGAGATTGCACTGCACGTTAGTGTTCTTCACTACCTCTGTGTTCCTAGGTATGACTGAATCTTCGTTTCTTACCATGACTGTAGGTGCTCTCATACAGGTGGACTTTGCTTCCCATGGGCCTGTGAAGTGGGGTAACTCTTGTATGGAATTAGACTCAAAGTC
The DNA here is from genome assembly GCA_020310875.1 of Ceratopteris richardii. Lineage (NCBI taxonomy): Eukaryota > Viridiplantae > Streptophyta > Polypodiopsida > Polypodiales > Pteridaceae > Ceratopteris > Ceratopteris richardii. The sequence goes on along the minus strand of CM035415.1, from coordinate 3,059,880 downwards.
CAATCTCTCGTGAGACTGAGTACTCTCATGTTCCCCGTAAATAGATGGGATGTCTTGTGGGAATTGGTCGTGTGCATCATCCACAGGTTCAAAGGGAGGGGCGACTTCACTTTCGTTATCCCATTTGTCTTCTTGAATCTCTCGTAGGAAGTCTGGTGCAAACCGATTCATAGAAGAAGAAGTGTCTGGCTCCATAGAATTAGGTACATAAGCAACCTGGGAAGGAGGGCTTATTCTATCGTTGGCTCTCTCCTCGTTCTCATAGATGGCTGGAGCACAAGCTTCCTGGGAAGGATTACTTATTCTATTACTTTTCCGAACAGGCTCATACGCTCCCAGAGAAGGAATGTAGGCAACCTGTGGAGGTACGTAAGCTTTCGAGGGAGGCTCATCTGCTTTTTGGGGGGAAAGATAAGCTTCTTGAGGAGGCACATGGGCTTCTTGAAGAGGCTGGCTTATCCGTTCTCTTGCCCTTTCCTTTCTTTGAGGGGCAGGTTCCTTTTCCGATTGTGCAATTAGCCTCTCTATTCTTTCCAAGGAGGGGAAGTTGTCTGGTTCAGTGGAATTGGCCACATAAACTTCCGATGGGGGATGGGTCATGTTTTTGCTTGCTTTATCTCTTTCTTGATTTTTGTCTTCCTTGGCAGATCTTGCAATTATTCCCTCTAACTTCTCTAGGAGTCCATCCAAGTGTATTTGCATCTTGGCTAAGCCCGAGTAATTGAAAAGGCGACTGGCTTCAAACATAGTCTGAGCCAATGCGACCATTTTCGCGCACAGCTTGGTTCTTTCTATCTCTAGGTCAGCTCTAGGATAGCACTTGTCATGATCCGTGACGTTTGGCCCTTCTTGGATTCTGGCCTGATATGCTTTAAGCATCATGTCTATGTCTTCAGGAGTGGGATCAGCTAATACTGATCCTGCTTGGGGTGGTGGGTGGGTTACGTGGGGTGTCTTAGTGGGTGGAGGGATGGAGGGTGATGGGGATGGTAGCGGTGGGAATGTGTGAGAGTGCGGTTGAGATGTGATCTCTATGATTTTAGCCTTGGTTTCTCGTAGACTTTCCTCAAGTTCACTCGTCTTCTTTGCCCATTGCCTTTTCATGCGTTCGCGGCTATCTCTCCAAGCTCTTGTTCTCTTTTTATTTTGGCTCTCAGTATCGCTAGCGTCTGGGCTCTTTTCCTTGCCTACCCCTTGGTTTTGCTGCACTGCTTGAGCTCTCGTGACTACCTGTACGGGTGCAGTGGAAGTGACACTTCCGCTGGAATCTACCACTAACCCAATAACATTGATAGGCGTGATTTTTGGCATATTATTGGGGTTCTTTGGGCAATCTCGTAGGAGATGCTCTTTTCCACAATCTTGGCAGAAGCCTTGGATCGTCACTGACTGGTTTTGTGTAGGTGGAGGTAAGGGGCAATCACGAATGAGGTGATCTCCTTGGCATCTGTAGCACGGTCCTCTTGGGAATGGAGGTCTTACCTGTCTAGGTTGAGGCCTAGGGTTGGGGTTTGCATACATGACGTTTGTATAATCTGACTCCCAACTAGGTTCATTTGGCTCTTCGCTGTAATAGGACTCACCATGTTCTGGAGACTGCATGTAGTACGCCTGGGGACTATCAACATGTGTAGAATCAAAGCTATGGTCGCTCGGGTCACTTTCAGAAAGCAAGGGTGTTACAGGGACTATAGCTCTATTCAGGTTTTCTTCTGCAACAGCATACTTTACCGGAATCACATTAGCTGGGGTAGGGGGTTGTTGAGCTAACACTGGCTGAGGCCTTTGTTGGTTTTGGTAGGGTTGCTGATACGGTTGTTGTGGCCTGCCATATGGTTGTGGAGGGTACGGGTTCTGGTATCTTCCTTGCTGCGGGTATGGCTGGGGGTAGGGTTGCCTAACTGCCTGCTTGTTGTATGGGCAATCTTGTGCGGTATGATTGGTGTACCTTCGTTCTATGGTGCAATATTGGCTATTTGGATTGACCTGGGGTTGAGCCATAATGGGACACACGTTTGCCATATGGTCACCACCGCATGTATAGCACCTCTTCGCTGGGGTAAACCTCGGAATTTGTTTGCTAGAGACACCTAGTTTTTGGGCCACTTTCTCTGCGAGTTCCTCAATTGATGTGGATTGCGTGGAAGAGTGACTAGATGCACTATCTGAATCTTTGTAGATTTTGGAAAGCTCTAGTTCTTCCCCTAGGTTATCTTCAATGTCAATGCACATGCGTACACACTCTTCTATAGTCCTAGGGTCCTTCAGATACACATAGGATCTCAATTTCGTACTCAGCAATCCATCAAGGAATAAGGCTACTTGTTTGGCAGGTGTGGGTAGCTCCGAAACAGGGCACCTTTCAAGATATTGTCTAAATCTTCTTCCTGCCAATCTTACAGTCTCTTGGGGAGTCTGTTTGAAGCTGTGAATCAATGAGGAGGTATTGTGTCTTATGCCACTCTTAGAGAACTCTACAATGAAAGCCTCTAGGAGTTGGTCTATACACCTGAATTGTCGCTCATCTAATGGCTGAAACCATGTAAGTGCTGTGTTCCTAAGGGTTAGACCGAAGGCATTGTACTACGTGAATAGATCCTCCACTTGTTTAGCTCTCAAGACTTGCTTGAACTCCGCCACATGATCATAGGGATCTCCTATGCCATCAAAGTAATTCTTCATGGACTTAACTAGCTGGGTCGGTCTCAAAGTTCTTGTGTGCTCTCTAGGTCTCGGCAGGGGGAATCCATCCACGTTTCTTTGGTTCCTGTGAGCTCTAAGTATCTCAGGTTCTACTCTATTCGTCTCCGTCCTCGTTCTTTCTCTGCCCACTAGGTTGGCAAAGCTTACTTCTGGTCTATCTCTACTTCTGTCTCTTTGAGTTCCATGAGCTTGGGATGTTCCAGCTCCAGGGTGACCATAGGATACATTCGATCTTGGTTGGGGGAAAATGAATTCACCCTTCCAAGTGTAAGCATGCCTATCATTTTTTGTCACCACAAAGATCCTTTCCGAAGTGTGATCTAAGTAGGTCACTCTACCTGGGCTATCCGGATCCTTAAACTCATAGATCATGATAGTTCCTATATCAGTTGGCTGATTAGATTTATACCTCCAAAAGGCTTCGTTAGTTTCTCGATTGAGGAGCAACTCTATGCTCTTGTTGTCTTGGGGAACCCACTCAGGTGTGATAATCCTAGTGAGAACAGATTTGCCTCGAGGGGTTCGAGGTTCTATACCCATGTTTCCTTGCTCCAAGTCACCTAAGTCTGGTTCTGGGATCACATTTCCAAATTCGTCCGTCCTATCTGGGTGACTGGTGACTACGTATATGGTTCCTTCTTTGTCCAGGTATGCACCGTTTTCAAACTTGACAGCTGGGTGCTCTAGTCCTATGGATTGGTCATGGTTTTAATCTGGACCACAGATCTTCCTAGGCCGTCCTCATAGATGCTGGCACCTAATCGGTTGGTCCTAAGGTATTCCAGCTGTGTTTTGTATGGGCCTTCTACCCTGTACAAGTAAGGCACACCTGAACTTCCCGTAGGCCTGTCCATGCCTTGAGACATCTCTGACTCACTGGTCTCAGAGCTAGGGTAGTACGAGTGGTGGCTCAACTGCTGAGCCCAAGACCTAGCAGTGTGGTTAACACTAGCCTCTGAAGACCTAAGGCTTTGTCTCTCCCTTACTAGATGTCGTCCTGATCTAAGGTTCATATGCCTATCTAAGTAGCCCAATTCTTTGCCCAGAGTACAACCTCGTTGCTGGTTACTTTATATTAGTCGCTTGGTTCTTTTAAGTTATTTTATCGTGTTTAAGGTCTTGTCTGATATCACGTCGTCGGAATATTTGAATGTTGTTTCGCACTTACAGTTGATCGTTCCACGTTAAGTTCTTTCCCTTTAAAATTCTCGACAGTACAAGGATTATGCCCTTAGCTTGAGCTTGAAAGTTTAGGTATGCTTCAACTTGATAGTTGCCTATCGTCGCCCTGACTTAATCCTACTTCTAATCGTTCTTAGCCTAAGCTAGGAACTGACGAAGAGGAGTTGAGAGTATTCCGATCTTTCTTGCTGATCCTTGCTCTTTAGTGCTCGAGAAGTTGATTCTCAAGCTTGTGCAAAACCCTTGCTTGGACGCTCTCAATTGCTTCTCAATAGACCTGCATCAGTCCCAAGATTAGCTCCAAGTTGACCTTTCAATTGACAGACAATTTATTTCAGACACTTTTTTAATGACCCTTGTTCCCCCTTTTGTATTGCTAGAAATTTCCTCTAGAGCTCCCTTGGTGTTCCTACCCTTCAGCGTGTCAACTTCCAAATATCCTATCTGAAAATCAACGCATTATTCTTATAAAGAACAGTTGAGGGTGTGTAGTATATGCCACGAGCTTTCCGACAAGCCCTAGAGCTCAAAAAATGGATTTCGTATGAAAAAGTTATGACCGTTCAGGGTTTAGGGGGTTAACTAGACAAACAGAACCTTTCAGGGGTTTTAATGCATTTTTCTAAGGCCTTTGTAAGTGTATGAGTGAGAGTGCAAATATGCCCAAAATTTAGCCTAAATTTCCAAAAATTTACCCCTTAATTTTTGCCGAAAATGTCTGTCTGTCGCGATAGACACAAACTATCGTGGGGGCTGTCTGTCGCGATAGACGGTGTCTGTCGCGATAGACGCTGTCTATCGTGGAATTTTGGTCTGTCGCGATAGACGGTGTCTATCGCGATAGACGCTGTCTATCGTGGAATTTTGGTCTGTCGCGATAGACGGTGTCTGTCGCGATAGACGGGGTCTATCGTGGATTTCTGTCTGTCACGATAGACGGTGTCTGTCGCGATAGACGCTGTCTGTCGTCTGTCGTGATTTGGTCTGTCGCGATAGACGGTGTTTGTCGCGATAGACGGGGTCTATCGTGGGTCTCTGTCTGTCGCGATAGACGGTGTCTGTCGCGATAGACAGTGTCTGTCGTCTGTCGTGATTTGGTCTGTCGCGATAGACGGGGTCTATCGTGGGTCTCTGTCTGTCGCGATAGACGGTGTCTGTCGCGATAGACAGTGTCTGTCGCGATAGACGGTGTCTATCAGGATAGACTGAAAAAACGCAAATTTTTGAGAAACTTCTAGTGATTTAGAGTGCCCTAATGGTGTAGGTTACCGTGACAAACATGCATTCACAAAATTTTAAGTTTTTCTGTCTGTCGCGACAGACAGAGGTCGTCGTCCCGGAACCTGTGCAGAGTTTGTCGTACCTGTGCTCACTGCTGGAGAAGGTGGTACAGCTAGTTCCTGCAACAAAAGCTCAAAAACACACCAAAAACAGATATCATGCAAGCTCTCTCTCGCTCTCTCTCACAATGAAATGAGGGAAATGAGGTGGGGGGTGTAATATGACCAAAAAACTGAATTTTTTTGTGGAGATGGAGATGGAGGTGGGAGATGGTGGAGATGATGATGGTGATGCGAAAGTAAGGAAAAAATGAAGAAAAATTAAGAGAAAGAAGGATATTACCTATAACTCCAATGTCTCAACTCGACGTCTTACCATCACACGCTCGTCCTCGAAGCTCTCTCCCCGGCAACGGCGCCAAATTTGGTGTCACTCTAGCACAATGGTGAGTACCAACGTGAGAAGATTCACCTCATAATTGTCAATCCGTGGAGACGTGAGGACTAGTATGAGGACTATGAGCAAGTGAAGGCACAAGTGCGTGAGTGGGAAGCACACAAGCATGCACACACATACACACACACGCGCACACAAGGCAAGAACAAGGAGAGGAACAATGGAGTTCTTTGCATTAATCAAAAGATCTCTTACATAAGCTCAATTCACAAACAATCTAACCCCAAAAATGAGCTCTCTAGCTCTTTTTATAGTTTTCTAACTAGCTATGGTCTTGTCCAGACCTAGTGTCCGGCCTAGTTAAAAATTAGGTTCTAGAGTCTATTTGAGGGCTCAAACAGAGTCTAAAAATTATGAAAATTGAGATGTCGCTAGTTCTAATACTCCTCAAGCTCGAGGACTCCTCGGCTTGCACAAAATGGAGTCTATTCTACCAAAAACAGGATTTACAATGTTTGTGTAGTGATTAAAATCACTTGAGTTGTAAATAGTCCATGGAAAAAAATGATTTGGCCTTGTTGCCGTATTGTGCATGACTCCTCTGTTGCTTTGTATGCCAACAGACACCTATGAAGCGGTAAGAGATGCGTTTCTGCAGAGATTTCGGCTAAAGAAGAATCCCGCCAAAATTTTTGATTACCTGCAGAACAATAAACAAAAGCTGAATCAAACAGTGCAGGAATATGCCACCCTATTCAGAACTCACTTGAGACAACTACCGCCAGCACATGCAAACTTGTCGGATGATGTCATCAGAGAGTGGTTTATTAATGGTTTGACTCCGCAGCTCCGACAGATTATGATCATTCGTTGTGTGGGAGCTATGACGCTAGATGCGGTTATTGTAATGGCCCTACAGCTCGAGAATAAGGTTGGAGGTTTTATCGAAGATTTGGAGTGGTTAAAAGCTAGTAAAAATGTTGCAAAAGATCTAGCTAGACAGATGTACTGCACCACGTGCAAGAATTCAGGGCATATCAGTGCCACTTGTGCACTCAATCAGATGTATTGCGCTATTTGCAATACAAATGGACATTCCACCGAAAACTGTGCCTATAACGCCAAAGTGCAGGGAACAACAACAATAAATGTGATTATACAAGAACCACGACAGTCTGCCACCCACTATGTACCACCTCAGAGGAGAACTAATCAGCAGCAAGGATACAGAAATTATAGAGGACAGAGGAATACCAACTATAATGGAAATCGTTGGCAGACAGGATCATCACAAGAAGGTAATGCCTTGCCACCACCTCGCTGTCATTTTTGTGGTGAGTTTGGTCACATCAGAAGATTCTGTAAAGATGAAGCCGAATATGATTAGAGGAAAAAAGAGCACCAGAACCCAATGACAAATATGGTTCACATCACACCAATAGAAACACAAGCTACAATAGTTCAGACCCGATCCGGTAAGCCGTTGCAACCACCAGCTGAAGTATTCGAACCAGGTGTTCGTGAGCAACAAAGGATGTATGACAAAGCTAGTCAGTGGACCACCACAGAACCTCTAGTGTTCCCAAATCCAATTTTGGTGACACAAGTTCCGCTGCCAAAGGAAACCGCGCAGGAGAAAGAGTCAATCCCAGTAACCGATGCATCGTCTTCAGAATCAGTAAAAGGTACAAGTCAAGCAGAGCAGGCATGAGAAATTTTATCTAAAGCGTCCATTACTTTTCCTCTTGGACAGTTACTGGCATTAGTACCAGGAGTTCGGCAACAATTCCAGCAGCAGTTCAGTTCTGCGTCATCCTGCATTCCGGCAACAGCGACAGTACAACCGGAAACTGACTCCACGGTGGATCACTCGGTTCCTTTAATTACGATACGGTACAAAAATCATAAGATTACTCAAGTACTAATTGATGGTGGTTCCGGCGTAAACATAGCTACTGCAGCACTTTGTAAAAAGTTAGGATGGACCGAAATTGAGCTTGTCCAATTTTTTGTTAGAATGGCCGACCAATCCAGAGTCCACCCAGTAGGACTTATACGGAATGTCCCAATCACTTTGCAGGATACAACTTTTAAGATGACTTTCGTAGTTCTAGAACTACCGGAGTCTAGTCTTGATTATAACCTTCTTTTTTACCGTCCTTGGCTGAAACAAGCTAAGGTTATACAGGATTGGTCTGCACAGGAACTCACTTTCAAAGACCATAACCAAAAATATGTTGTAAAATTAGATGCTATTCAGCCCTGTGAACTCCATGCTAGACCTTATGTGGCAAAACTAGTTCATATGTTAGATGGTTTATCCGATGATGAAGAAGAAGAATTTTTGAAGAATAACATAGATTTAATTTCCTTAGGGAGTGTTGATTTACAAGCTGTTGTAGATCACTAGAATCCGGCAGTTTGTACAGTGTTGCCTATGACCGAAGAAGTAGAAACAGAAAATACTCCTGCTAAGGATGAAACTTTTTACAATCAGTCGATGATTCAGAAAAACCTCGTCAATTCTATGTTACAGAAGATCAGTTGATCACATATAATTTAGGGGATGAAGTTAATCCACGACCTGTCAAAATAAAGGAGGGATTATCTGAAGTATTTCAAGCAGATCTGATCCAGTTACTTCGTGAGTTCGCTGATGTTTTTGCATGGGATTACCGTGACATGAAGGGTCTGGACCCTCGCATATATCAGCATCGAGTTGTACTTAAACCGGAAGCAAAACCAATTAAACAACCCAGCTACCGGATGAATCCTAACTACGCAGCACAGGTAAAGGTAGAGCTTGATAGGTTATTAAAAGTTGGATTCATTGTTCCAATAGAACATGCTGAGTGGATATCACCCATTGTTATCGTCCCTAAGAAGAATAAGCAGCTACGCATATGTGTGGATTACCGGAAATTGAATACAGCTACGGTGCCAGATCCGTTTCCTCTTCCATTTCTTGATACAATGCTGGATAGAGTGGCTGGGCATGAAATGTATTCATTTCTGGATGGATATAGTGGGTATAATCAGGTCAGAATGGTTGAGGAAGATATACCAAAAACAGCGTTCATTACCAATTGGGGTGTTTTTGCTTGTACAGTTATGTGGTTTGGATTAAGAAATGCTCCTAGTACTTTTCAACGATGTATGCAGGAAATCTTCTCCCCCTATCTTACTTCTTTCATGCAAGTATATCTAGATTATTTCTCTTTATTTGGTAAGATGGTAGCACACCTGTATCATTTACGGTGTTGCTTTGAGAAGTGTCGTGAATACAGACTCTATCTGAACCCAAACAAGTCTGTGTTTGCTGTTTCATGTGGTAAGCTGCTTGGCCATATTGTGTCTGCACAAGGCATACAAGTCGATCCAGATAAAATTGTAGCTGTGTTAGAAGCACCTGTGCCTACTACGCCGAAAGAAGTCATGCGATTCATGGGTCAAGTCAGGTGGCATGGTCGACATTTACGGTGGCTTGCTCATTTGGCAATACCTCTCAATAGATTAATAACCAGTACCCCTCGATAGTTTGTTTGGACTCAGGAATGTCAAATAGCATTTGAATGGGAGTGTCTTAATGCAACAAACAGATAAGTGGTTTCGGCCTATTTATTATGCAAGTAGAAGGCTTGCTCCTGCAGAAAAGAATTATTCAGTAACTGAAAGAGAATGCCTTGGTTTAGTATATGCTGTTAAGAAATTTCGGCATTATTTGTTAGGCCAAAAATTCGTCTTTCATGTAGATCATGTTGCGCTAGTATATCTGGTTCGGTAGCAGCATTTAGGTGGTCGTTTAGCGCGTTGGGTTCTATTATTACAAGAGTTTGATTACAAAGTAATCCATCGACCTGGAACTACACATGCATTAGCAGATTTCCTTTCTCGGTTGGATTCCGGTGAAGCTCCGGTCGGTGTTGATGACACCACACCTGCAATTTATGTTACTGACCCAACTACTGATGAATCTGCAGAACCTCCTGTGACATCTACTTACTATGATCAGTTATTAGCCTTTCTTACTGATGGATATCTTCCTGCTCAGACTTCTCCTACAATGCGTAGGAAAATTGCAGTTTACAGTCGCAAATTCTGGTTGATTGCTGGAGAATTGTATTATATGGATCACACTGGAGTTTTACTTCATTGTATTCCTCCACATGAAGTAAACTCAGTTATAGCTTTGGCACATTCAATACCTTCCGGTGGACATTTTGCAACAGATTTAACGCATCGAAAAATTCTGCAAAGTGGGCTTTGGTGGCCTACCATGTACAGAGATGTATCTCAGTTTGTCAAACAGTGTGACAATTTTCAGCGGTCTGGACAGCCTTTACAATGACATTTTTTTCCTCTCCAACTTGTATTACCATTGGAGCCTTTTCAGAAATGGGGTCTTGACTTTATTGGACCAATCACACCTCCAACAATCCTTAGCAACAACAGATATATTCTGACATGCACAGATTATGCTACAAGATGGGCAGAAGCTTGGGCTTTACGGTCTGCTACAGCTATTTTGGTAGCAAAATGTTTAATGATAGACGTATTTCCATGATTTGGGTTACCTCTAGAACTTGTGACTGATAAAGGCACACATTTTGTTAACAATTTAATGAAAGTGCTCACACACTCTTTGCAGATTCTGCATAAATTCAGTTCTCCTTATTATCCTCGTGCTAATGGCTTGGCTGAAAGTACAAAAAAGACCTTGCTGAACATGCTTCGAAAATTGATTCTGGAATCACCAGAAAGATGGGATCAATTACTACCTGCAATATTATGGGCATACCGGACTACTTACAAAGTTGCCATCGGACTGACTCCTTTCAAACTTGCATATGGAATGGAGGCAATTCCACCAATGGAACTTGTAGTACCAAGCTTACGTGTGGCCATCTCTCAGAAATTGTTACCTGAAAATTCTTTGCCTTTTCGGTTGGACACTCAGAGAACTAGATGAGCATCGCTGGGAAGGTTTTCTGACTCTTCAAGAAGTGCAGTTGCGGCAAGCTCGTACACATGATCGGTATCTAAAAACTCCAGTTTTTACGATAGGGCAACTTGTGTTGTTTTATAATTCAAAATCAAATCGCTCTGCTGGAAAATTCAAGTTACACTGGTTTGGTCCTTACTGGATTACTGAACAAGTGGGCCCAGCAACTTTTCGATTGACTACTTTGACCGGAATTCCTCTTCCGAAGGTGATAAATGGTTCAAAGTTGCAGCCGTATCATCAAGTGCCTCATTCGCACTGAAGCATTCTGCGGTTGCCCGCGTATTTTTTCTTTTTTCCTTTTCTTTTCCTTTTTTAGTTTTGCATGATTAATAAAATAAGTCTGTAAATATCCTCGTTTCATACCTAATTATGATCAACAGCCACCCTGCATTATCGTTCTGCTCATGCATGCACACCGAAGTTATGAGATCATCATTTCAACATCGCGCGATGATTAACAAATTTCAATTGCTTCCCGCTGCCAAGTATCTACTTAACCTTTTTTGTTTTGCTGTTAATTGCTATTGTGTCTGCGTGCTCTGTGTGATTGTGCTATCTGTATACCTTGTGCAATTGTGTTCGTGTGCTTGTGTGTGCACAACATGGAAGCGTTAGCAAACTTTGCTGCATTCCGTGATGGACGCCCTGCAGATGTAGGTGAGTTCTTGCAAATTTGTGGGTTGGCCAATTTCGCTGAACTACCTTGGCATTCAGTAGATTGTCATCCATTCTATGCCCAAATCATCGCCACCATCGCTGCCACACCCGCTACAGAGCAAAGTTGGGCAATCACCTCCTTACCATCTCGTACTGTAATAACTTTTCAGACTTTTGCTGATGCATTCCGCCTCTCTACGTAAGGTCGAGAGAATGGACCTAATCTGTCGATAGCCACAATGAACCAATTATTCCCTAGGCACTCTTCTAACGAATACGCTATCCTTTGCCGCCCTAAGCCTGAACGATCAGCATTACAGTTCTTAGTCGCTATCCTCAACCTGCAGAAGCGAACATATGGCATATCTCGCCCTTTTTATTCAGCAATAGATATGGCTGCCAAAGAACCTGTAAACTTTGCATCTTACTATTTCCGTTGCATTCACAAAGAATGTGTTTTGATAATTAAACAGGTCAATAAGGGAGATATGCCACGATCGAGATTACCACACATCATCTCTTTTCTGTTTCCGGCAATACAAGCAGCACAACCACTACCCAGAGGCCCAATATTACACCATGAAGAATCCGCGCAGCTACTGGAAGATGACGAAGAAATTTTCCACCTCCTCCACCGCAAAAGAATCAGAATAAGTTCATGTGACAGTGACGTTGTGGAGGTGATCGCAATCCGAGTGGATCGGGTCCGGTCGTGGCACACACAGGGTGTATGAAGCTAATGAATGTTGGAAGGTTTAAGGACATGAAAGTGAAATTAATTTTGAGTATGGAGAAGAGAGAGATGTTGAAATGTTTATGGGAATGGGAATGTAGGAGTGCAAGTTAGATTTATGAACATGAATGATAAGAATGAAAGAGAACCATACACACGAATCAAATTTGGAAGGAAGAATGGTCCATTGAAGGAGCTTCTTAAACACTTCCTAATTCTAATCCATATGCATAGTCTTCTTTGGATGATATGTATGCATGACGTGAATAGATGGAATCCTTACACATAAATCAGTTTCGAAAGGAAGAATGGTCCAATATTGGAGCTTCTTATACACTTTCAGAAACTAATAAATATGTATGGATATGTATGGATTATATGCATGCAAGTGAATCATGATGGTAGAGTTTACTCACAAGCTCAATGAGATATCCTCACTGGTTCAACGCAATCGTGCGGAGCCTTCTCACACATAGAAGAATATAGAAGACATTTAAAAATACTTAAGAGACTGAGAGACATGCGAGAAGAGATAAGTGACAAGTGACATGAATTAAAAGAATTTGAATTAAGTTACATGTAAAATATCGTCATGGTACGTCATGCTAAGCAGTCTACTGATCAAAGGTGGTTCCGACCCTCAAACCATGACAGTTCAACCGAATGTCACACGTAAGAAGGTGAGTTCCACTCTAGTGACCCTATGTCTGTCTAGGCTCGTAACGTCTAACTAAAGAAGTCTAAGACTCATTAAAATCAGCTCTAACTCACTCACACGCTCCACCGAGGGTGAGTCAAGATAGAGATGCTGGTTTCAAGAGCCTATCCTAGATTGGAGTTCTAACTTAAATTTGAAACTAGGTTCTATACTCATACTAGCTCACCTTGGATCCTCACTCGCTCAACCGAGGGTGATCGTCTCAAGGAAACCGTAAGCTAGCATGAGCCCTATGGATGCCTAACAATGATGCTCTAGGAGTTTGGAGGGGGGTTTATGTAGTTTTTTGAATGAATTTGGGCCCTTGGATCTAGAGAAATCAACTCTCAACTCTAGGATCACTACTTTTGATTACAACCATTTGATTAATCAAATCAATGGCTTGGAATTGTTCTTTCTATCAAATCTAGTGTAAAGGAGTGAAATTTAGGCGCCCTCATTCTCCACCATTGGATCTGGGGATGATCTGGACCGTCGGATCAGTGCTGACATCAATTCGGATAAGATAAGCCACTATTTTTGGAGAAAAGCTGCATTATTGATCTTTGATTGTCAAAAATTATCTTCTTTTATGGAAAAAATTCGTGGATCCTCCTTCCTTTAAGCATAAGTGCATCTCCACCCTTGAATATGAGCTCATCTTGATCGTACAACATGGCTCAATCAGCTTTCGCCATGTGGTGGCCCTTCAATCCTTCCATTTGCTTAAACTAGAAAACTGCGGTGATCCTGAAAACTGGACTTTGTGCTCTTTGACCCTCCAAATAGGCTTTGATGAAGATGAAACTTTGTAGGACTATGTTTCCAAAGATCTCCTTCAGGAATATGCAGAAATAACTCCCATCTGAATCTCCCTTGTACAAGTTTGACTACATTTGGAAGCTTGCAAGGTGGCATTAAGGTCTCTGTGAAGCTCTGATGGCCTTGAAAATTTGTACAAATATGTAGCCACATATGATCTTTATACATGCCAAACCATATGGCTAACATAAATTTCTATACAAGAATTTGTAGGGTCAAACTAGAAAAATTATATTTTTACAAAATGAACATAGCATATCAATGTGCTACAAAATCCATTTTCTGTTGAAATTTGGGCTATAGACTGCCTTTGACAATCTTTACAAGTATATGGATTTTCATCTAATTTGGTGACAATGAAATTTTTGCCCTAATTTCCCAACTTTGACCAGCTTTGACCAGCTTTGACCGCTACCATGGACTTTCTTGATTTCTTTCAAACTTTGTATGTGACCTTCCTTTGACATCCTTGATGCATCTTGGACTTCTTCGGGAATTCTGGCTACCTTCACCAAATATGTTTTTTGTAGGCCTTCACAAGTGAGAGAGGAGAGAAAATCTCGACGACATTCGCCCCCACTAAACCTGCGATTCCTCCGGAAGCGCCACTCTAGCATCTATGAAAAACAAAATGTTCCAGGCATCAAATTCTTTTATAGGCAACATAAGAAACATGGAAGGAAAATTGATTATATGCATGAATAAGTAGGTAACGTGACATGAAGCAAAATTCGCATGAAAGAAAGAATTGAAACAGGCAACATGAATATGCATGAACAAATAGGCAACATATATGCAAATGAACAAGCAACATTGGCAACAAGAAAGAAAAAAAACAAGCATCAATATGAAGTGGAAGTGGATGTATTGAGTCGTTTTAAGCATCAGTTCCTCTCATCTTGAAGAAAATTTTGTACCTTTTTCATAAAGCAATCTACCTTAAATATGATTATAAACAAAGATTTAGGATTTTCAAGAGACATCTTTCATCTTTAGCTTATTTTAGATCAACTCCTTTCCTACATAAATATGAATATGCTCTTTCTCTAATAACATGCAAGGAAATCTAACTAAACTCCACTAATGCATAAATCTGCTTATATAGCCTGTGATTTATTCTACTATGCCTCTTTATCCTCCTTTGGCTTGCTCTTTTTTTTTTTTTGATGATGATGATGATTCGGCAACTTTATGGTTACGATCACTTTTTTGGGGTGGAAGAAAGTGTAAACTTCTTGGTAACATGTAGCTTTTTTTTTTTTTTGACGAGGAAAAATTAAACCCCGATACAAGGTACAACCATTTTTGATGACGGAGAACAGTCGTTTAAACTCCGATACAAGTGTTGTGAGGTGGACTAAAGATGTAGAAACATGCAATAGCAGGAGCTAGGATTTCAACAATTATGCTTTCGATACAGGATACATATGCATGTTTATATATGAAAGTCTTGTCACCAAAATAAACCTCCAAATCTACATGCCCTATCTTTCCACAATCCTAGATTATAATCAATTTCTTAGTAGATAAGTTACTACTTAAGATACAATTTTACACGAGTAGAGAAATCATCATTTGCCTTTTTTTTTTACTCAAGTGATGTGGATATGCAATGCAATGCAAAGACTGAAAAAAACATGCATGAAACAAGCATGGAAAAAAAATAGAATGAACTTGAAAAAAAAACAAAGCAACATGAACTTGAAAATTATTATTTATTTATTTATTTATTTTTTAATAACATGGATACTCTTGTTTATGAATCGGCCTCATTGTTGTCATCTTCTTCAATGTCCTCATCCAAAATGTACTCGTCATTATCACGCTTCTTGAATAACTTTATCCTTTTACCTGCAATCAAAGTTTTTAGTGCAACACCATTTAATTCACAAAGAGCATACGTACCATTGTTGTTGACTTTTGATACTATGTATGGCCCAAACCACCGTTGAGTGAGCTTTTTGCATGCATCATATTGAGAGTCGAATGTACTATCATAAATGAGCACCCAATCTCCTACTTCAATTGGCTTAGGACGCAATCGATGAGTTTTATCAAAATAATGCTTGTTCTTCATTCTAGATTCTCTTAATTTTTCAACAGCATCATCAAGTCTTAATTTACCTTGTTCTAACTGTTTAATACGCAAACTCAAAAAATCATCAGTAGACATGTTTTCAGACCAAGGCAAATTTGACCATGCAAAATCTGAATTGGAAACAATGGTTTTTGACAGTACATGAGTTCAGCAGGCATATATCTAGTAGTACGTGTGCATGTCATTCTATCTGCCCAAAGTGCAAAAGGTAAGAATTTAGGCCATTGTTTGATGTCACCGTTACATGCTTTAGATATGGCTTTCACAATAGGTGGATGCCCTCTCTCTATTTTACCATTGGCCTCTGGATTATATGCAGCAGTGAGAGACAAACGAATATCGTGACGCTCAAAGAACTCTTTAGCTTCTCTCGCATTTAACTCTCCACGATCAGCAACTACTTTCTCTATGTACCCAAAGCGACTTATGACATCTTCAAGCAAGAATTTGCAAACATTGTAAGTGGTCTTAGATCGTAATGCACGTCCCTCTACATGATTAGTTAAATCTTCTCTTGCAAGTACAATGTAACGCATTTTGTCAATACCTTTAGGCATAGTTACAAGATCTACTACCCACTTGTAGTGAATACAAGGTGGATAAGTAGGATGCAACGGATCTCTATGCTTGACTGATGAATGAAGTTGACAAGTAGAACATGTAGAAACATAGCTACTAATGTCAACATACATCCTATGCCAATAATAGGTACTTCTAATTTTTTCATATGTTCCAAAAAATCCTTTATGACCGGCCCATAATGTCTCACGCATTTCCTTCATTACTTGCAATTGAAGACCTCGTTTTCCTAGGACTCGTTGTGGATTCTTAACCTTACCCTTAGCATGTCTCCAAAGATAACCATTACATAGGAAAAAGTTATAAGCTCGTTTCCTAATGTTACGGAATCTATTCGTAGTCCAGCTAGGTAATGGTTGTAGTGTACTGAGATACTTTCCTATGTCTCTCCATTCATCTTCGTACTCAGACTCATGAAATTTCTCATACTCATATATATGTGGAACATAGTCAACTAAATTCACATTCTTTATTAGATCACTTTCAAGATCATCATCAAATCTAGCTCTCGATAACATATCAGCAACTGAGTTTGACTTACCTGAAATATGAACTAACTCAGGATTTATGAACTTAATATATGAGATCCATCTAAGCATGGCTATATCAGGAGATGAACAATTGGCTATCATTCCAATGAGAGGCAAACAATCTGTCTCAACTTTGACATTTGCACCAATGAAATATTCTTTGTCTGTTTTCAAAGCTGTTACCATACCCCATAGTTCTCGTTTGATTTGTGGATATTTTCGTTGTGTTTCATGTAGAATTTTGGCACCAAACCTAATTGCATATCTATTCCCTTCACTATCATCTTGACTTATGACCCAACCTATACCAATAGGACTAGTATCAACAATCAATATAATAGGTTTGTTAGCAGAATAGTCTACACGCTTAAGGATGGGAGCTTTAAGCAATAATTTCTTCAATTTACGCATAGCTTGAGTGTGTTTGTCACTCCAAATAAATTTTCGTTTCTTCCTCAACAAGTCATAAAGACAATCAGCAACATGAGCAAAGTGTGGGATCCAAATAACATAAAAAATGCAAGCACCATGAAATCTACGTACCTCACTCACGTTGTTACATGTTTCAGAAATCTTGCTAATGGCATCAACTTTTTGTGGGTATGGCTTTCGACCATAATGGCCACATAAATGTCCAACAATAAGCACCTCATTGACACCAAAAACAGATTTCTCTATGGAAAATGTGAGACCTACCTCTTCAAATCGTTGAAATATTCTTTCACAATTAGAGATATGGTCAAGAACAAATTTACGACATCCAGATGAATCTACAGTAATGTCCTTTACACGTTCCTCACTCCCTTTAATTGGAATATCATCAATGAATGGCATAGTTATATGAGGGATAAAATCATGTAAGACCATATTCATAGCACTCATCATATGAGCCACAAAATTAGTTGCTCCTTGAGGTAAAGTACACATTCGCACTAAGCCTAAAGGAGTTTTCATTGTGGTTATGTCACGACTGTCAATTGCTAACTGGAATTGGTCATATCCAGAATATAAATCACCCATTGAATAGATAGAATGTCCTGAAAATGATTCAGCAAACTAATCTACAATGGGTCATGTTCCTACATTCCTTATGGTGACTTTATTGACGGGTTGGAGATCTTGAATAAAACGTAGTTTCCCATTCTTTTTAGGCACAGTGAACCATCTGTTTGAGTAAGGTGCAAAAGATGGCTCTAAAATTCTCATGTTTATCTTCTCCTTAAGTAGTTTCATTAGCTCAGGTAAGTGAGCCTTTGGAACAGGTATAGGACGAAGATTCCATGGAATATGTGGAATAGTAAAGATTATCATGGGTGCAACAAGCTTAGGATCTACACAACCAATCTCATGAGGATACATAGTAAAGGCTTTTCCATGGCTACGTATGACTCTCTCAAATTTATCTCTCTCTGTTGGCAAAAGAAAGTCATCATCTCTACCAATTTTCACCTGTTTGATTGTCTCATCCGTGAATGTATGTCCTATGTTTTTCTTATCCCGAAGAATTGGATCATTTTTCACATCAATAATTTTTTCATTACTTCCTTGAGGTAATGGTTGAGCTATGTGTTTGATTTTTTTTGTCTGCAGTTTTGTACTTTGTTTCAACTAAGGCATCATGTGTTTGGTTAAATTTCGAGCACTTGTCAACATTGAGATCATACTCTTGGATTAGAGCATACTCTTGGATTAGAGCATACTCATCAAGGGAAGAAAGAAGAATAATATGGGAATTAGAATTTTGTTGAAGACATAACTCTAACTCCTCAAGAGTAGAGAAACAATGAGATGTTTCAATCACATGCTCAATGTTCTCATCATGTTCCATGATTTTGTTGTTTTTATAATTTTTTTGGGTTTTTTGGATAAAAGACTTGGACAATTGACTCTTATGAAGAAAATCTAATCTAGAATGTGGAAAACAAAATGACAAACTATTGTACATGTTGGTTGGATGCGAGATGTCAAACCAATATCCACTGTTGTCCCGCTCAACAATGGATTCTATCCGAAATTTTGATCATATGTAGCTCCAAACATGAATCGAGGTGCACAATCACTACAAGCATGCTCATGACCCTGAGTAACAATAGGTTTCTTTCTAATTGACAATCGATTCCTAGGATGATTCACTCCTATTGTCATGACTTGAAGTGATTGCATTCCATCCTTAGACTTAAATCTAGCATAGGTAGACCCATCATCCATGGCTTTAGTTTCCATACGACTCTCACAGATAAAGGGTTGACCTAAGAGAACTTCATAGGAGCAATTATCTTGAATAAAAAAGTGAAACTCTTCTGTGATTCCTCCTATGGATATGGGCACACTAGCACAAGCTCCATACAGGGTACCTACACCATTATCTGCAGTTCTCATACGCCATCCATAATCTTTATCTATGGGCCATCGAAACTTATCATAGACTTCTCTTGAAATCACATTGATTTCAGAGCCGGAATCTACTAATGCATTTACAGTGATAGTGTTCTTATCATTTCCTATTTTAACATGCATCTCTGATGTACCTCTAGACCAAAATGTTCTTTTAAAGTGACTTTCAGGATTGTTTTCATGATTTTCATGGTCAGGTTGAATAGGTCCTAAGAAATTTTTATTAACATTTACTTCATCATCATCAAAGTCCTCTTCATCAGATTCATCAAAGTTTAAGGATTCATTCATAGCTTGATCTTGATCTAGAGAATCTTGCATCTCAGTATCTAGATTAAGTGGAAACCTCTTCCTTTTAATTAGGCCGATAAAGTTATCTTTAAAAACAGGCTTTGCAATAGAGAAAAATTGTTCTAAAGACATAGTCACTTGACTCTTAAGCAAAATGTCATCTAAAATCTCCATAGGATCTATTTTTCTCTCACTTTCTGAAATCAAGATGGCTTTAGGTTTTCTCTTTGGTTTCTTTTGTTTTTGCTCAGGGTCTTGTTTTTGTTCATGTTCTCGTATTTGGTCTTCAGTTTGTTTTGATTGTTCTTGTTTATCTAAAGGCTTTGGTTCTATTTTTCTTTGCTTTGTCTTCTTCCCTTTTTGTTTCTCCTCTTGTTTTTGTTCATTGGATTCTGATTCTTGTTTTTTATCTTTAGATTGTGATGTTTCTCCTTGCTCTATGATTGTTTCTATTCCCTCTGAGGTTTGTTTTCGAGTCACTCTTCTTTCACTAGGCTCAGCTTCATCTCTTTTTCGTTTTTCTTCTACATTGGATATGTGAGAAATAAGAGATTGATCTTCTATCGGTGACTCCCAAGCCATTATTCTCCTAATCTCATCCCTTGCTCTTACTAAAGCCTCTATGGAAAAATCACCATCCTTTGTGGGTTTACTTGATTCTACTTGTTGTTCATCAAGAGCTTCTAGTTTCACTCCTCTAGTTCCTACGTCCATTATAGTTATATTTTCATAATGTTTTTTCATTCCTCCCTTACCATAATTTCCTTGCAAAGATAGCCTAGATCGATAGTCACAGATTTTCTTGTCTATGTCTATTACTAGTTGTTGCTCCTTAGCAGCCTTCAATAATTCACAATCTCTCAAAAAGTGCTCTAACGAATCACAGCAAGGACACCTACGAGGGCCACACACAAAACCATTTTGATTTTGAGGATTTTGATTAACTTGTGGTGGGAAATTTTGAAATTGAGGATTTTGTTGATAAGGTATTGCTTGAACAGGATAATTAGGATTTTGAAAATGCAATTGATGTATTTGAGGAGCTTGGGGAGCAACATGTGGTACTTGAGGTGCAAGAGGAGCTTCCATATTATACAGTTGATGATTTTGAAAATTTTGATTTTGAGGATTTTGAAAAGCTATTTGAGAAGCTTGAGGATACAGGTTTTGATACATTTGAGGATTTTGCACATGAGGATGAGGATTTTGCATTGAAGGATTATGCATTGGAGGAACTTGATATGCTTGAGTAGGAGCTACTTGTGGATTTTGATTGGTAGCTATAACATGTTGATTAGGCTCTTGAAAAGTCATTGGATTCATTTGATTTTGGAAAGTTTTGGTGTAACTAGATTGTAAAGCATCTATAGTCTTGGCCAAATTGGATTGTGTAGCAATAAGACTTTCCATTTGCTTAGTGAGAATATCCACTTGAGATTGTTCAACTACACTTTTATTTGGCTCTACTTTAAAACCTTGAGTAGGCTCCATCATTTGAGGAATAGGAGTAGAGTCAAAAAGCATAGCATGGGATTGTTCTCTAACTTGCTCCTTAGTTTGTGGAAGGCTAGCTTGAGGAAGACTAGTTTGCTCATAAAGCATGGATTGTCTTTGATGTCTATGGGCTACAGCCTCTACTACTTTACGCACTTTTTGCCAATTGTCAGTAAGACCATAGCGCTTATCTAGTTCTTCTAATCGGCGTTCAACTTCCCTACGAGTTTCAGGATGAAGAAGCTTAAGAAATTGATCACAAGATCAGGTTCCAAAGTTATCTTATCCTCATTAGGAAGTTGTTCATAGCGTCTAATATACTCATTTTGTAAGTGAGTAATAGAGCTACTAGGCTTTGGAGAATTGACCCATCGTAAGAATCCATCTCGATTATGTTGGCTATAATCTTCAAGATAGAATTCTTTGAGCATCTCCTTTCTAAAATCACTCCAAGGAAGACTATCATATTGAGTGACACAGTTTATGATAGAGCTATCAACAATTCTTTCAAAGAATGATATCAAAAGATCTTCGAGAAGACCAAAAATCATAGATTGCTCTTCAAACAAATCTAAGTAGCTTGTGATGTTGATGCCATTGAATTTTCCCTTCTCTCTCAACATAGAAGAGACTATTCTTTGGCCTTGTTTCTCAACAATAAGGGATTTGAATCCTTCCTCCATCTTATGTGAATAAGCAAGTGATGCACGATGCTCTAGATCTCTCACAAATGTGTTTACTTCACGACGAAGATGTGCACGATACTGTGAGAAATCCAGTGCAACACTCAAGACTGATGATGATGATATGATGAGGATGAAAAATATGAAACAAAGGATATGGATCACAACCTCCCAACAAGATCAGAAGCAAATGCCACGAAGCGTTTCACGTCGGGTTCAAATGTGGAGGTGATCGCAATCCGGGTGGATCGGGTCCGGTCGTGGCACACAGAGGGTGTATGAAGCTAATGAATGTTGGAAGGTTTAAGGACATGAAAGTGAAATTAATTTTGAGTATGGAGAAGAGAGAGATGTTGAAATGTTTATGGGAATGGGAATGTAGGAGTGCAAGTTAGATTTATGAACATGAATGATAAGAATGAAAGAGAACCATACACACGAATCAAATTTGGAAGGAAGAATGGTCCATTGAAGGAGCTTCTTAAACACTTCCTAATTCTAATCCATATGCATAGTCTTCTTTGGATGATATGTATCCATGACGTGAATAGATGGAATCCTTACACATAAATCAGTTTTGAAAGGAAGAATGGTCCAATATTGGAGCTTCTTATACACTTTCAGAAACTAATAAATATGTATGGATATGTATGGATTATATGCATGCAAGTGAATCATGATGGTAGAGTTTACTCACAAGCTCAATGAGACATCCTCACTGGTTCAACGCAATCGTGCGGAGCCTTCTCTCACATAGAAGAATATAGAAGACATTTAAAAATACTTAAGAGACTGAGAGACATGCGAGAAGAGATAAGTGACAAGTGACATGAATTAAAAGAATTTGAATTAAGTTACATGTAAAATATCGTCGTGGTACGTCATGCTAAGCAGTCTACTGATCAAAGGTGGTTCCGACCCTCAAACCATGACAGTTCAACTGAATGTCACACGTAAGAAGGTGAGTTCCACTCCAGTGACCCTATGTCTATCTAGGCTCGTAACGTCTAACTAAAGAAGTCTAAGACTCATTAAAATCAGCTCTAACTCACTCACACGCTCCACCGAGGGTGAGTCAAGATAGAGATGCTGGTTTCAAGAGCCTATCCTAGATTGGAGTTCTAACTTAAATTTGAAACTAGGTTCTATACTCATACTAGCTCACCTTGGATCCTCACTCGCTCAACCGAGGGTGATCGTCTCAAGGAAACCGTAAGCTAGCATGAGCCCTATGGATGCCTAACAATGATGCTCTAGGAGTTTGGAGGGGGGTTTATATAGGTTTTTGAATGAATTTGGGCCCTTGGATCTAGAGAAATCAACTCTCAACTCTAGGATCACTACTTTTGATTACAACCATTTGATTAATCAAATCAATGGCTTGGAATTGTTCTTTCTATCAAATCTAGTGTAAAGGAGTGAAATTTAGGTGCCCTCATTCTCCACCATTGGATCTGGGGATGATCTGGACCGTCGGATCAGTGCTGACATCAATTCGGATAAGATAAGTGTCACTCTAGCACAATGGTGAGTACCAACGTGAGAAGATTCACCTCATAATTGTCAATCCGTGGAGACGTGAGGACTAGTATGAAGACTATGAGCAAGTGAAGGCACAAGTGCGTGAGTGAGAAGCACACAAGCATGCACACATATACACACACACGCGCACACAAGGCAAGAACAAGGAGAGGAACAATGGAGCTCTTTGCATTAATCAAAAAGTCTCTTACATAAGCTCAATTCACAAACAATCTAACCCCAAAAATGAGCTCTCTAGCTCTTTTTATAGTTTTCTAACTAGCTTTGGTCTTGTCCAGACCTAGTCTCCGGCCTAGTTAAAAATTAGGTTCTAGAGTCTATTTGAGGGCTCAAACAGAGTCTAAAAAGTATGAAAATTGATATGTCGCTAGTTCTAATACTCCTCAAGCTCGAGGACTCCTCGGCTTGCACAAAATGGAGTCTATTCTACCAAAAACGGGATTTACAATGTTTGTGTAGTGATTAAAATCACTTGAGTTGTAAATAGTCCATGGAAAAAATGATTTGGCCTTGTTGCCGTATTGTGCATGACTCCTCTGTTGCTTTGTATGCCAACACGCCCCCCTTCCTAGCGTTTGTCGCCCCTGACAGACCTTTGTTCTCTCGGGTGGTCGATATAGTATTGGATGACATTGGTGGCAAGTTCATGTTCTCCTATCCTTAAGCCTCTTGCTAGATCAGCTTCCAATGCATCCCAATTTATTGCACCAGGGGCCTCTGGTTGCAGGGTGGTGTAGTACTCAGAGTACATTGCTTGTTCACAAGCAAAAAGATGGAGCAGATGTGTTGGCTTCGGTGCGAAAATCTCCGAGTGATACTCCCAGAAACCTGATCTGAACATTTCTTCGAAGGTCTGTTTGTAACATGCAGGGAGGTATTTGATGCGTGCATGCCAGGCGTAAGCCACACGAATACTGGGGGTGGTGCTCATGTCATACACCAAGTCATAATTTCCATTTCTAAACCCCGAGAGACGTACCTGTGGTGCGGCTGCATTTCTAAAAGTTTTCAGGACTACCTGCATCATATCTAAGATTTTAAGCATCATTTGCGCTGCTACATCTTGCATGGGCTTCAATCGCGGCATCTAGTGGCGAATTGTTCCCATCATGTATGCTACCGACGGTGGTCCCTGTGGTGGCGCAATGTACGGGTAGTTTAGCCATTCCTTGCATTGCGCATTGTTCTGTACTTTGATATTGAATGCCTTCCAAGACCTGCGGCGTGGAACTGGACCGTAGCATGGATTGTATAGGAGGTGTAAAGGCGCGTTGTTCCATGTGCGTAGCATTTCTGGATATGTCTCTAGAAGTTTCTGCCGCCAGGTGGGTTGACAAATTTTGCCTTTTTGCACCTCTAGAGGAAGGTCTTCGGGTTGAAATTGGGTAGCAAATGTAGGAATCTGACCCGTGACTCTCTGTATTTCTGCATTATAATCAGCCAAGATAATATAATAAGGCCTGTATTGGAGTTCAGATGAGAGGATAAGGCGTCTCGATGACAGGTTCTTGAAGTAAGCCGATTGTAGCACAGTTTCCTCTATGACCCTCATTGCCTGATTTTGCACTACTGTGCGCTCTTCGTGAGAGCTCCCGATTTCCTCCACTTGACGTAGCCATGGAGGCTGTGGTGCCTCGAATGTGTCCTGAGCTTCTTCCGTTTGTTGGCCTCCTGGGAAGGGTTGTGGGTCGTATTCTTCTTCAAATGTCTGTTCCACAGGAATTTGTACTACTTCTTCGTCAGTCGGAGCCTCTGGAGGGGAAGGTGGTCTCTCATATTGTAGTAGACGTGCTTGCAGTTCGGTGACCTGTTTCTGGAGATCTTTTAAGGCTTCTGAGTCTGTGAGAAGTGAAGCTGCGGAGGGGGTGGTTGGAGAGGCTGCTGTTGTTTCTTTTTGGTGTTTCTGCTTCAATTGACCCAGTTCCTCTGATAGCTGGTCATGTGCTTCAAGCAGCATGGCATAGTCTTCCAATATGATCTTGATATTATCGGGGGTCACTGCTTGAAACTTTGATGGGCTGATGGGTGCCCCCGGTGTGCTCTCAATAGCTGCTTCCAGGTTCTCTTGATTTTGTACTTGCAGGCGTCGATTCTCTTCCTGAGCGGCCGCAAGATGGCGTTTGAGTAGAGCCATATTTCGCTAAAGCTTTGAATTGCGTTCCAGCTGTGTCCCTAGGTGACCTTCTACCACCTGTATCGCTTCCTGATCTGTGTTCTATAAATGTACCTCCAACATGCCATGAGCTTCTTGGAGAGTTTGGAACTGTGTGTGGAGGCGAGCATTTTCCTCCTCTAGTGCAGCAAGGCGGTGCTGTAGTGTCTCTGAGTGCGCGTGCAGGCGTTCATTCTGTTGCTGGAGCTGATTGTAATCTGTCCTTAAGTTTGATATACAAGCTAGCATGGTGTCCAATGCATTTCCTATAGATGAGTGGGCGGTGTTTACAGTGGAAGATGCATGGGAAGGGAATTGGGGAAGGGGAAGAGTGAATGATGTGTCTATTGAAGTCGTGTGTGTGGGTGAAATTGGTGGAGGGGGAATGGGAGGAGGTGGAATTGTGGGGGGAGGTGCCGTGGGTGGTGAAATGTCCATACCTTCAGGAGTGGGTGCGAGTGTGGGGTCTGCCATATACATTGGAATGGTAGGTGGTGTGTGTGTGGAAGTGGTGAATAGATGAGAAGTGGGGTGGGGAGCTGAAAAGAAAGGAAATGGTTGAGACCTGGGTTGAAAAGTTCTAGCAAGGAGGTCATGGAGGGATTGTAGAAATGGAGAGATGGAGGTCGGGGGTTGAGGTCGTAGATTTGAGGAGGGCGTGAAGGGTTACGTGGTAGCAGGAAAACCCATGAATGTGGATCTAGGGTCAGGATGACCTATGGCTGAGGGCATGGGGGATGGTTGTCCTAGGGCAGGCTCTATGAGCGGTTCGGTGGATTGTGTAGTGAGGGGGGTTGCTTCAAAGATTGGGTTATCAGAGGTAGAGAATAGGGTTGAACTAGAGATGGGAGTACGGAAGATGAAGGTTGGTTCGGTGGGTTGAGTGGTCGAGGTGATTTCCACTGTTTCTGCTCTAGGAGGCGATGGTGGGGGTGTGGGTGGTAGTGGCTCGGTGGACTCCTCATGGGTGACTGGGTGCTCTTGGCTAGCCGTTTCGGTTGCTTGGGAGGTTGTCCTGATGGGTTCAGATGTAATAGTTGGCTCTTCTGCAGTTGTAATGGGAATCTGGATATTCTTACCTGAGCGTGGTCTTGTCTGGAACCTTCGTGGATCATATTGAACTGGAGACCTCCGAATGGCAGTGCGCACTGCTTCCACTACCCCATATGTTTCTGCCATCAATAAGAGACCTTCCCTATATTCTGAGTCAACTCCTGCTTCTTCCAACAACTGAGTCATGAGTACTCTACTGCTCTGTTCGGTGAGCAGTTGTTGCGATCGCACTCTTTCCATAATTTGATACAGCCTTCGGAGTTCTGCTGTATAGGCTGGGGCTTCAGTGGTCTCCTCTTCATACGCTCCTTCTTCTTCTAGGTGTCCTTGTTGTTGACCTTGCTGAGCGTCACTCCAATGTACATGTCGGCCGTCTGTAGATTTTCTTCTTCTTTGTGAAGATGTGCCTTGTTCCTCTGCATCTGAATAAAACTCCACATCAGAGAATTGTGTACTTAAGAATGCTTCGAAGTCCTGGGGGTCCATTCCTTCAGCATCTCTAGTTGCAGCAAATTCAAATTCAGGTGGAGCAGGAGGAGCTGAAGGGGTAGCTTGTGTCGTAGTTTCAGATCCCGACCTGGGTATCCTAATGGTAAAGGGAGGTACAGTGGTCTCCCTTCGTGGCGATGCCTCCGGAGTAGTCAGAACTTCCCTTGTCTGGACACAAGGGATCGCATCCCTCATGCGCTTGGATTGATGTGTGGATGTTTTGAGCTTCTTAAACATTTGTAATTGTGCCCAAGTTAAGGCACGTTCAATGGGAACATCGTATGCTAGGCACCGGTAAATAATGCGTGTGATTGCACAGCAACCGTTCACCACTAATTTCCTAGAAGACCTTTTATTTGCTTCATACAATTGATCTATAATCCATACCGGTAGCTTAATTGGTAACGCACCTGCTTCCGCTAAGTAGAGAGCGAACCAGATTCTCTTGTGTGGTTGTGTGAAGCGGTCTTGGCCGGGGAAAGCAAAATGTTGCATGCACATACGGAGAGGGATGGACACGTTTGGTGTGAGTGCTGCCATGTCTTTAAGCTTCAATAGTTTCCTATCCTTCATGTTAGTGGGAACGAGAGCATCCTTTTCAGAGGGTACATGTGTGCCGTGCATATTCAAAGCATCGCTCACCAACTCCACAGTAAGTTCAAACCTCTTCAACTCGTTGTTGCCCAGCAAGGAGGGAAGAACAAATGATCCGGGTTTGTCCTTTTCTTCATTAGCTTGTAATGTGGAGACCAAATAGTAGCATCGGAGGAGATCGGGTTTAGGTAGTGGGGCTTCAAAGTATTCTGCTAGCCCTGCTCGTTGCCATATGGTCTAGAGATCCTCGGTGTTCTGTAAAGTCTTGAACTCCTTGGAGAAAAATTGGAATCGAACCCATGATCTGTCATACTCGCACTTAGACTCCCATATATACTTGGCCTCTCCTAATGGACCTGGCATGCCATTGAACCAATGAGAATTGGCATGGACTCTTTCTGTGATCCCTGTGGGTGGATCCAGTATCGGGATTTGCTGAAGGTGTTGCAGCTCCACAGGTCGTTCAGTTGGTGGCACATCCATAGGTAGACTATCCACATCGATTCCTGCAGTAAGTATACCTACTTGTGAGCTCAGACCTGTCGCTTCTGCCATGTCACTTCTTGCCTTCTGATTCTGTGAGAATATAGGAACATATGTTAATATTGTAAGGGACAAGTTAAAATCGTTTTTTTGTCCCCATTACAACAGTATCATGAGGTTCGGGAGAGATTAGTAGGTTAATAAGTGCTCGGTGCTTGTGTGTGTAGTTAGGAATTGGTTGGACCTAAGAGTTAAGTGGAATGATGTAGTATGAGCGTGACGTAGTTAGTAGGTGGTCATGGATTTACAACTGGGGTCTGGGGGTTTATTACAAGTTTTAGGTTTCCAAATACAGTGGATGGATTTGGGTCTTGGTTTTGTGGAGATTCGGGAGGGTTTTATAGGTGTATCAGCTTGAAAATGAGGCTTTTTAGGGACCCATTTACAAGCGATTATGTTCGTGCTCATGGGCCTTGGTGTGTTCCTGAGTGTTGGAAACGAGTGAATGCTGGCTGCGCGAGTGAATGGGTTACGCTGTATCGGTTGTGGCTTCGGCGTAGCTATTTGCGCCCACAAGCAAGCCTTAGGCACCCAAATTTGTCTTGATTGTGGGCTAGTCTTCATCGACTTCTTGGGCACCCAAATAGTTTTCACGTTAGCAGAAGAATTCCTGAAAGACTTCTTATTAGTGTCGTGTTGTTGGTTACTAATAAGAGGCTTTGCCCGTGTGGTTGGCGTGAGTGCAATCGGGTGTTCACCTTTCCGCACCCACTCTTGGTTCACTTGCTGAGACATTTTGCTGCGCAGGTACTTTTGATTTCCGGCATAGGTAGTACTCTGCTTCTTCTGCCTTTGATCCACCTTTGGTTGCTGCCTCCTTCTGGCCTTTGGAAAAGAAGGGAGTTCCGTTGCATCCCTGACTCCTTTTTTGAGAATATCATTCCTCTGCAACACATAGTTTTGGACAAGAACAGCATGGTCAACTTCATGTGCACCCCTGGAGGGACCAGGAGTCTGTGCCTTTCCTAGTTCCTTGAGTGCTTCATTATCTAACTCTACTATAATTCGACTATGATTGACCCATACCTGAAGAAGTCCACTTCTTAGGTTTAAGTTGACTGCTTGGTCATAGATCCAGTCTTGACCCAAGACAAGAGGTTCAGTGAGATCCTCATCTTGACACACTAGTACTTTAACTGTCATTGCCTCATCATGAATGTAGAGGGGAAGTTCCACCTCGCCCATGCAAGGGGTTTCCACGCCTCCCAATCCTATGAGATATGCTTCCACAGGATTGACAATTAACTGCAACTCTTGACAGTAAGACAATTTAACAGCACTAGTGGCTGCACCTGAGTCAATCAAGGCTCTTACGGTCCTTGCACTCTTTCCTTGTCCTATATCTAGGGTTATGAAAGGACGTCGATCAATTATCCTATGCGAGCTTGTTCCTGCGACTTCACACATGGCCATAGGATATCCTTGATCTGCATAGTCATTCGTTCTAGGCTGATCTCTACCTTGCCTTCATAACTTCATCCTTCTGATGCGTTCTAAAGCTTCTGCTTGAGCTTCTTCTCGAACTCGCTTTTCTTCCTCTTTGCGTTTCTTAACAGTGTTGAGTCGGCTGAGCATTTCCTCCGTGAGGGGTTCCTGATACAACTTGACTCTGCAACCGCTAATATAGTTTGGGAGAATATCACCCTCTAACGTGGCTAGTTGTACTGCTCCACTCGTGGAGATCCTATTGATGATCATAGGTCCGTAGCCTCTCTTTTCTAGCTTCCTTGCGTGTTGTTTCAGTGTATAGACTAAAACTAGATCTCTTGCTTTCAAGCCCTTATCCTTCACATGGGCATCAAAGTATGCCTTTTGTCTCTTCTTAGCTGCATATATTCCTGCAGCTGCTCTCAGTCTTGTTTCTCCTAATCGTTCAAGGTCAAAGATCCTAGAGGAGAGCTCATGACCTGTCCATTCGTGCTCTTGTGCTACTCTCAATGTAGGAATCAAGAAGTCCAAGGGTAGCACAGCGTTTTGGCCAAATACCATCTGAAAGGGGGTGGCTTGGAGTACCGTTTTGTAGGCAACTCGGTATGCCCAAACAGCATGGTGTAGCTGTTTGTCCCAATCAGAGCGTTTCGTGTTCACTAATTTTGTCAGTACATTGCATAAGATCTTATTAGTGCTCTCAGCTTGTCCATTAGCTTGAGGGTGATAGGGGGCAGACTTCTTGTGTATTACCAAGAATTCTTGGAGTAGATTTTCAATCACTTCGTTCAAGAAATGAGTGCCTCTATCACTTACAAGCTCTATAGGTAGCCCATATCTTGTGAATACATTCTCAAACAAGAATTTAGCAGTTGTCTGAGCGTCATTCTTTGTCGTAGCTTTTACCTCTACCCACTTAGTTAGATAGTCTGTTGCAACAATGATGTATTCTGCATGAGAACCCTTAGCTGGGGGATTAATAGGACCTACGAAGTCTATTCCCCACTTAGAGAACGCACGTCCACCCATCATAGGTTTCAGTGGCATCTCATCTTTGCGTATAGGATACTGAGTTCGCTGACAGACATCACACCGTTTCACATAGGTATGTGCATCCATGTGAAGGGTCGGCCACCAGAAGCCCGCAAATAGTATTGCCTTGATCACCCGATCTGGTCCAAAGTGTCCTCCTGCTACACCTTGGTGAGCAGTTTCCAAGATCTTAAGATATTCACTTTCATGGACACATAGCCTCAGGTAACCATCTTTACCACGCTTATATAGATTATCACCAATGAGTGAGTAATCCAGGGCTTCTTGTTCTAAACTCTTCTTCCTAGCCAGAGTCATGTCTGGAGGGAATGTTTTTGTCCTCAGGAAGGATACTAGAGGTTCACTCCAATCTGGCACTATGGACACTTGATAAAGAGTGGCATGTTCCACAGGTGGTTTAGTGCAACAGATTGGGCATTCCTTGCACAACTTTTGAACATCCGCTTCCATAGTCGGCCAATGCACTCCGAGTCTCCTTAGCGTCTGTAAAGTTCGTTGCTTTGAGTAGTGTTGCTCTAGCGCACCTACATGTGCTAATTGCAACCATTTAGCGTACTCATCCTCTTCTACACAACAAGCCAAGATCCCTTGATCTGTGTGCTTGTACATATTTCCTGCCATGATGTGGTACTTTTGGGCTTTTACCACCTCTCTATTCTGTGTGTTTACCACTGGATGATTAGGCCCGTATGTCAATACTGGTACCAATGGCTTAGCCCATTGCGGCACCACTTCCAAATTAAACAAGTAAGCATCAGGAAGGTCATCTGACACTCCTTGTGGGGCTTCTCCAGATGTGAGCCTAGAAAGATGATCAGCTCTCAAATGAGTCCTACCTTTCCTTACCACAACTTCAAAGTCATATTCCATGAGCAAGAGAAACCATCTCACTAGTCTTCCTGTATTGCATGGTTTGTTTACGAGATATAGCAATGCCTGATGATCAGTAAAAAATTTAAACTTATTTGCAAGCAAATAGTGTCTAAATTTCTTAACTGCATATACCATGCTTAATCCTTCTCGCTCTGTAGTGGTGTAATTCCGTTCAGCCGCATTCAATTGTCTACTGGCATAGGCAATTGGAAGATCCATATTACCTTCACGAGTAGGTTGTGCAAGCACACATCCAATAGCATAATTGGATGCATCCACATGAACATGGAAAGGCTTATTCCAATCTGGTGTGGTCAAGATTGGTGCTGAATATAATCTTCGTTTAAGCTCTTGGAAGGAATTCTCACATTCATCCGTCCACTCAAAGTTAATCAGAAATCCGTACATGGGCTTTGCAATGACAGCATACATGTGTATAAATCGTCGGTAATAACCACAATGCCCCATGAAAGCTTGTACTTCCTTGACATTCTTTGGCCTAGGTAGCTCTGCTATAGCTCTCACTTTCTCTTCATCAGTAGATATGCCATTCTTTGACACTATGTGTCCTAGAATCTTGCCTTGCCTTACCATAAAAACGCACTTTTCTGGGTTCAGGCAGACTTGATATTCTCTACATTTGTCAAAGATTTGTCTGAGTTCAGGAATATGGGTTTGCCTAATGTTGGAATGGGCACAAAGATCATCAACATAGACTTCTAAATTCTTCCTCAGGAACTCCTTAAACACATGGCACATTAGTCTCTGGAAGGTGGCTGGTGCATTGGTAAGCCCAAATGGCATTACTCTAAAAGCAAAAATGCCCCATTCTGTGGCAAAGGCTGTCTTATGCTGATCCTCTGGAGCTATGGCTACTTGATTGTAACCCGAAAATCCATCAAGGAAGCTGTACACTTCCTTGCCTGCCACTCTTTCTAAGAGATGTTCTGTGATGGGAAGCGGATTGTTATCTCGAATAGTGGCTGCATTAACCTTTTTCAAGTTAATGCATACGCGCAGCTGTTGGCATACAAAGCAATAAAGGAGTCATGCACAATACGGCAACAAGGCCAGATCATTTTTTCCCTTAGATTATGTACAACCCAAGTGATTTTAATCACTACACAAACATTGTAAATCCCGTTTTTGGTAGATTAGACTCCATTTTGTGCAAGCCGAGGAGTCCTCGAGCTTGAGGAGTATTAGAAGTACCATCGTACCAAATTTCATAATTTTTAGACTTCGTTTGAGCCCTCAAATAAGCCCTGGAACCTAATTTTTAACTAGGCCGAACACTAGGTCTGGACAGGGCCAAAAGCTAGTCAAAAACTATAAAAAGAGCTAGAGAGCTCATTTTTGAGGTTAGATTGTAATTGAAACGAACTTGTAAGAGCATTTTGAAAGTAATCTAAAAGCTCCATTGATTCTCACTCTTTGTCTTGCCTTGTGTGCGCGTGTGTGTGTATGTGTGTGCATGCTTGTGTGCTTCTCACTCACGCACTTGTGCCGCCACTTGCTCGAGGTCTTCATACCATCCTCACGTCTTCCCGGATTGACATTAAAGGAGGTGCTACTCATCATTGAGCTACACGCTCGTATTCTATTTTCTTCCTCCTTACGCTTCTTTGCCAACGTGAGTCGTCTAAGCATATCCTCAGTAAGAGGTTCTTGATATGACTTGACTCTACAGCCACTAATATAATTAGGCATTACGTCTCCTTCTAAGGTGGCTAACTGTACTTCTCCACTTGTTGAGAGTCTGTTAATGATCATAGGTCCATAACCTCGCTTTTCTAACTTACGTGCGTGTTGCTTTAGCGTATATACTAGAACTAAATCTCCTTCTTTTAGGCTTTTATCTTTCACATGTGCATCAAAATATGCTTTCTGTCGCTTCTTCGCTGCATATATTCCTGCTGCTGCCTTGAGCCTGGTTTCTCCTAATCGTTCCAAGTCCATTATTCTCGCTGATAATTCATGGCCGGTCCACTGATGTTCTTGTGCAACCTTAAGGGTCGGTATCAAGAAGTCCAAAGGAAGCACAGCATTCTGACCAAAAATCATCTGAAAGGGAGTTGCATTGAGTACGGTCTTGTAGGCCACTCGATATGCCCAAACAGCGTGGTGTAACTGTTTGTCCCAATCTGAACGTTTGTTGTTCACGAGTTTTGTCAGTACGTTACAAAGGATCTTATTAGTGCTTTCAGCCTGACCATTGGCCTGAGGATGATATGGTGCGGATTTCTTGTGAATCACCATAAAATCCTGTAACAAATATTCAATGACTTGGTTTAGAAAGTGAGTGCCTCGATCGCTCACTAACTCTATAGGCAATCCATATCTTGTAAAGACATTCTCAAATAAGAATTTTGCAGTTGTGTGTGCATCATTCTTTTTCGTGGCTTTTGCCTCTACCCATTTCGTCAGATAATCTGTGGCAACAATAATGTATTCAGCATGTGTACCTTTTGCAGGGGGGTTAATGGGTCCTACAAAGTCTATACCCCACTTTGAAAATGCACGTCCGCCCATCATGGGTTTCAATGGCATTTCGTCTCTGCGAGTAGGAAACTGAGTTCTTTGGCACACATCACATCTCTTGACATAGGTATGAGCATCCATGTGAAGAGTGGGCCACCATAATCCTGCAAAGAGGATGGCTTTGATTATCCTATCGGGTCCAAAATGACCTCCTGCAACACCTTGGTGTGCAGTCTCTAGTATGCTCAGATAATCGCTCTCATGAACACATTGTCTTAGATATCCATCTCGTCCTCTTTTGTATAGGTTATCGCCAATAAGTGAATAGTCTTGAGCTTCCTGCTCTAGACTGCGTTGTCGAGCTAAGGTCATTCCTTGAGGGAATGTGTTCGTCCTCAAGTATGTCACTAATTGTTCGCTCCAGTCGGGTGTGAGAGACACATGATATAATGTAGCATGTTCTACTGGTGGTCTTTCACAACAAACATTGCATTCCTTACACAACTTGTAGACATCTGCTTCCATCGAAGGCCAATATACTCCTAATCTATGCAGAGTCTGTAATGTACGATGTTTTGAATGATGTTGCTTTAATGCACCTATGTGTGCTAATTGCAACCAATTCGCATGTTCTGTTTCATCTACACAACAAGCAAGAATCTTTTGATTATCCTGTTTATATATGCTTCCTACCATTATTTGATATCTCTGAGATTTGGTAATCTCTCCTTCTTTGATCTTTATCCTAGGATTCTTGGGTCCATATGTGAGAATAGGGACTATAGGCTTAGCCCATTCTGGTGCTATCTCAAGATTAAACAAGTATGCATCTGGTAGTTCATCCGCTACTCCTTGAGGAGCTTCTCCTGAGGTTAATCTTGAAAGGTGGTCAGCTCTAAGATGTGTCTTTCCTTTCCTGACTACGACTTCAAAATCATACTCCATGAGTAATAGAAACCAACGTATCAATCGTCCTGTGTTACATGGTTTGTTGACTAAGTACAATAGGGCTTGATGATCCGTAAAGAACTTGAATTTGTTGGCCAACAAGTAGTGCCTAAACTTCTTTACTGCGTAGATCATCCCTAATCCTTCTCGTTCCGTCGTGGTGTAATTTCTTTCTGCTGCGTTCAATTATCTGCTCGCGTAAGCTATGGGGAGATCTATGTTACCTTCATTCGTGGGTTGTGCTAACACACATCCTATGGCGTAATTGGATGCATCCACATGTACATGGAATGGCTTACTCCAATCTGGGGTTGTCAATATAGGTGCTGAGCACAAGTGTCGTTTGAGTTCATTGAATGAATTTTCACATTCATCTGTCCATTCAAAGTTGGTTAAAAGAGAGTACAAAGGCTTGGCTATGATTGCATACATGTGTATGAATCTCTTATAATAACCGCAATGGCCCATAAATGCCTGTACCTCTTTCACATTAGTTGGTCTAGGTAAATCTGCAATTACCTTCACCTTTTCTTCATCCGTAGAGATTCCATTTTTTGACACAATGTGTCCTAGAATTTTGCCTTGTCTGACCATGAAAACGCACTTTTCTGGGTTCAAACAAACTTGATATTCTCGACATTTGTCAAATATTTGTCTTAACTCTGGGATATGTGTCTGTCTTGCATTTGAATGAGCACATAAGTCATCGACATAAACTTCCAAGCTCTTGCGTAAGAATTCCTTAAAAACATGACACATGAGTCGCTGGAAAGTGGCGGGTGCATTTGTTAAGCCAAATGGCATCACACGAAATGCAAATATGCCCCATTCAGTGGCAAATGCCGTCTTGTGTTGATCTTCTGGAGCAATGGCTACTTGATTATAGCCTGAAAATCCATCAAGGAAGCTGTAAACTTCCTTGCCCGCGACTCTTTCCAATAGATGTTCAGTGATAGGAAGAGGATAACTATCTCTAATCGTTGCTGCATTAACTTTTTTAAGGTTAATACACACACACAATTTTCCATTCTTTTTGGGCACAACCACAATGGGGGATACCCATTCGGTATGCTCAATTTCGTAAATGAATCCTGCTTCTATCAAGCGATCTATCTCCTCTTTAATCTTCGCAGCGTAGTTATCATTATACGTGTACGGTTTCTGTTTTGTCGGTTTTGCATCTGGAGTCATAGGGATTCTATGAGAACATATATCTGGATCTACTCCTTTCAAATCTTTTTAACTCCATGCAAAAACATCTCTATATTCGCGCAATAGGGCAACTAGCTCTTCTTCTTCTTCAGTTGTCAAATCATGCCCTATGTATGTACATTTTTCTTCTTCTCCTTCTATAGCAACGATTATTTTCTTGGTTTTCTCTCGGTTATCATATACTTGTCCGTCATTCGCCTTTCTATTAGGCATTCGTACCATGATTCTTCTATCTTCGATTTCATATTTCTTGAAATTCTCGGGTACTTCAAATAAAGATTCTTCTTTTTCTGACATGGTTTCTTTCTTCTTTCTTTTCTTGCCTTCACTCTTAGTAGTCACTTGAGTGGCTAACCTCACCTCATTCGTAATTTCCTCGTGTCTCTGAGTGTGAGTT
The DNA here is from genome assembly GCA_020310875.1 of Ceratopteris richardii. Classification (NCBI taxonomy): domain Eukaryota; kingdom Viridiplantae; phylum Streptophyta; class Polypodiopsida; order Polypodiales; family Pteridaceae; genus Ceratopteris; species Ceratopteris richardii. The sequence goes on along the minus strand of CM035415.1, from coordinate 3,023,570 downwards.
TCTACTTCGAAAAAATATTCTTCCTCTGATGCAAAGGGTGGGTCCATGATAATTGATTCTAAATCAAAATCGCTTGCATCCTCAAATGCATCAGTGTTAGGTTCACACTCTTCTAAAATTGCATCGCACATGATTGGCTCTATCGTGAAAACTGAAATGTCATAGCCATCCTCGTCACAGTGGGGTGTCCATTGTCATTCATTGATGGCTACATCCATGGTTGCTAGGATTTCTGCCCAACCATGGGGTTCAAACTCTTTGTCTAGGAATACTACAGGTGCGTAAGCTGGATCCTGAAGGCTTCGTGGATGTTGTTTTGCACCTAAGGTCCTGGCTTCTAACCTTTCTTCTTCTTGTTTTGCAACTTTACACATCCATAAATGAGTATCCTCATGCAACCAAGAAGGATCTGATTCTAATGAGTGCACGGATTCCGTCTCTACTGGTGTCTTATGGATGGTATTCCATTGTATTGGGGGTACATCTTTATGTGAATAGTCTTTAAGATTGACTTTGGTAGTCACTCCTAAATGTTGCAAGTACAAAGAATTAGTTCCCCAATCTTGTACAATTTGCAACTGACGCATGAATGGTCGTCCCAATATCATCTCATAAGCATGGTTTTTTGCAAAGTCACAAATGGCGAAAGTATGCTCAAATTCTACACCACAAGTGGTGAGAGATATGCCTTCTAGTAAGCCTAATGGTTTTTCTATGTGTCCATCAGCCATTTGTAGCTTCATCCTGGTGGGTCTCAATGCTGGCTTACCCCAACGTTTCCATAAAGCGGTGGTAGCGATGGCTACTCCGGCTCCGGAATCTAAGATGGCTTTCGTGGTGTAGCCTTGATGGGTTATCGGAAGATAAGTGTTACCTTCCTCTCCTTCGCTTACATCTCCGATCTTTTCTACGGGTATTTCTGGTACCTTATTTTGTGATCCTATTTGTGAGGGAGTAGTAGCAAGCTCGGGGAATTGATTTGCTACATGTTTCCACAATTCTGGTTTTACCTTTAATAACTCCTCCAGAGTAAGGTTACATTGTACTTTAGTGTTCTTGATCACTTCCGTGTTTCTAGGGATTACTGATTCTTCATTCCTCACTATTATCGTGGGTGCTCTCATACTAATAGACTTTGCTTCCCAAGGTCCTGTGAACTGAGGTAATTCTTGTAAAGAATTAGATTCAAATCTTGTGTGTTCACTCAGTTGTTCTTCCTCTACATCATCATAAATAGAGGGAATGTCTTGGGGAAATTGTTCCTGCAAGTCATCTATTTCTTGAATAGGAGGATGGGTTCCTTGTTCCTTTCTCCATTTCTCTTCTTGGATCTCTCTCAAAAATTCATGTGAATATTTATGTATGGAAGACAAATTGTCTTGACTTTCTGAGTTGGGTACTTGAGACAGGGATGGTGCATTCCTTTCCTGTGTCTCTGGGACAATAGGGTTCCTAGGCTGATCCTTTTTCTCTTTGCTCTCTATCAAATATTCTAGCCTCTCCATTAGTCCTTGAAAGTGTAATTCCGGTTTTGCCATGTTATTCCAATTAAGATATCTAGAGGCTTCGAACAAAGCTTGTGCTAGTTCTACCATCTTCATGCAAAGTTTAGTTCTCTCAATTTCTAGATCAGCTCGAGGGTAGTTTTTACTCATTTCAGCTACCTGAGGTCCCTCTTTTAATCTAGCCTGATATGCACGAAACATCATGTCTAAATTCTCTGGTATGGGTTCCGCTAAAACTGATCCTGATTTCTAAGCTGGATTCTCTTGATTCAATTCCTGTGAAGTCAATTCTTGGATTTTGGCTCTAGATTCCTTCAAACTTCCTTCCAACTCACTTATCTTTTTACTCCATTTTCTCTTAATTCTTTCTCTAGAATCTCTCCAAGATTTTGTCTTTTTACTGCTAGATTCTGCAACTTCACTACTTCCGACTACTTTCTCCTGATTAAGCTGTTGGTTCTGTAAGAGCGTCTGGGCTCTTGTCATAGCTTGGATAGGCACGTATGTAGGGTTGGATCCATCTGCGTTATTTACAATACCTATCACGTTGATCGGTGTCACATTCGAAGCATTAACAGGGTTCTTAGGACAATCTTTGATTATGTGCTCTTTGCCACAATCAGCACAAAAGCCTTGTATGTTATAGTACTGTGATTGTCCTGCTATCGGTGGATGTGGACAATCCTTTATGAAATGATCTCCTTGGCACCTAAAGCATGGTCCTCTAGGGCCTTGTGGTCTTTGTTGTCTCAATTGGGGCCGTGGATTTGGGTTTGTGTACATCACATTCGCATAGTCTGGCTCCCAACTTGGTTCCACTGGTGGACTATCGTAATGATATGTCTCTACATGTTCTGGTGACTCTGTGTAATAAGCGGGTGGACTATCTACATGCGTAGAGTCAAAACTGTTCGAATTCGGGTCACCCTCTATGATCAAAGGTGAAGAAGGCACTAAGGCCCTACTTAGGTTCTCTTCTGCAGCAGCGTATTTGACTGAGATGACATTCGCTGGTGGGGGTGGCTGCTGAGCTAAGACAGGTTGAGGTCTCTGTTGAGCCTGGTATGGGTAGTTCTGAGGAGGCCTATAGTAATAGGGCTGAGCATTGTATTGGCCTTGATACCTACCTGGCTGCGGGTATGCTTGCGGATAGTTCTGTCTCACGGTTTGTTTGTTGTATGGGCAGTCCTGAGCCGTATGATTCGTGTATCTTCTCTCAATTGTACAGTATTGGCCACTAGGGTTGGCTTGTGGTTGTGGTGCATTGGGGCACACATTTGCCATATGGTCACCACCACAGGTGTAACAACGCTTGTTAGTTAGCACCCTAGGTTTACTAGAAACTCCTAGTTTCTAGGCCACTTTTTCTGCTAGGTCTTCTATTGAGCTAGACAATTTTGTGGATGCTAGAGATGAACAGTCTGAGTCCTTATAGACCTTTGAGAGTTCCAACTCGTCTCCTAAGTTATCCTCAATGTCTATACAAATTCTTACACATTGCTCTAGCGTTCTGGGTTCTTTTAGGTACACGTAGGAGCGTAGTTTAGAGCTCAACAAGCCATCTAGAAACAATGAAACTTGCTTGGCTTGTGAGGGTAGCTCTTGCATTGGACATCGTTCAACATATTGTCTAAACCTACGTCCTGCCAGTCTTACTGTTTCTTGAGGGGTCTGTTTAAAGTTATGAATCAACGAAGACGTGTCATGTCTAATCCCACTTTTAGAGAATTCGGTGATGAATGACTCTAAAAAGTGATGGATGTCTCTAAATTGCCTTTGTTGCAAAGGTTGGAACCAAGTTAAAGCGGTATTCTTTAACGTTAGTCCAAATGTGTTGTATTGCATGAACATGTCTTCGACTTGTTCGGCTCTTAGTACTTGCTTGAATTCTGCGACGTGGTCATAGGGATCTCCTGTCCCATCAAAGTAATTCTTCATTGATTTTACTAACTGTGTGGGTCTCAATATTCTTGCGTGTTCGCGTGGCCTAGGTAGAGGAAAATCATCTCTACCACCTAGTACTCCATGATCTCTTTGTCTATCCGCTCTATTAGTGTCCGTAGTTGTTCTATCTCTCCCTATGGGATGAGTGAAGCTTACTTCCGGTCTCTCTTTATTTCCCTCTCTTTGATTTCCATGGGCTGAGGATGTTCCTGCCCCTTGTTGACTTGTATTCATGTTCGTTCTAGATGGAGGGAATACCAATTCACCTCTCCATGTGTATGTGTTTTTAGCGCGGTCAGGCACCACAAAGACTCTTTCTGAAGTCTCATCCAGGTATACAACCTTTCCAGGTGTATCCGGGTCCTTGAACTCGTATATCGTGATGATACCTACCTCACTAAGTATTTCGGTCTTGTATCTCCAAAAGGCTTCATCAGTTTCCTTATTTACAAACAACTCTATGCTTCTGTTGTCCTGAGGGATCCATTCTGGGATTAGTACTCGTGTTAATACAGATTTCCCTCTAGGTGTTCTAGGCTCTTCTAATGGTTCTTTTCCTTGAGATTTTGTTTCCGTCTCTGGTTGAATCACGCCAAACTCGTTGGTATTGTTTGGCTGCGTACTTAATATGTACATTGTTCCTTCCTTGTCTATGTACGCGTCTCTCTCAAATTTCACCACTGGATGTTCCAATCCAATGGGTTGATCGGGGTTGTGCATTTGCACCACTTGCCTTCGCAAACCATCCTCATAGATGCGAGCACCTAATCGGTTGGTTCAGAGAAACTCTAGTTGTGTTCTATAGGGTCCTTCTGGTTTTTCTAAATAGGCTACATTTGACCCTCCTTCTGGTCTATCTGTGCTAAATGCCATTTCTGATTCACTAGTATCTGAGCTCTCGTAGGGATAACTAGTGTTCAATTGTTGAGCCCACGATCGAGCAGTAGTTCTTACACTTGCCTCTGATGATCTAAGGCTTCGTCGGTCTGACTTGCCTATATGTTTGCCCGATCTAAGGTTCATTAATTTTCTTCCTTGCACACTCAGTACACGCTCAGATCGTCACAGATTCTTTGTTATTACTTTCTTGATTCTTTTTAGATTTCTTTAGATTCTTGTCTTAATGTATGCGTCAGGAATTCGACTTTCTGTTATAATTTTGAGTTCTCGTTCCGTCAAACTTAGGTTCTTTCCTTTAGGTTTTCGTGTCACACACCTTTACTTTAGTCTTGAACTTGATAACTTTAATTCTCTTGAACTTGAGGCGTTCCTATCGTCTTAATCCACAACACTACCGTTTAGCCTAAGCTAAGAATTGACTGAGGGGGTTGAGTAATCTTCCAACCTCGAGTCAACTTTTCTGGTTGCTCTGATGCCCAAGAAGCCGCGCTTCCCAAGCTTTATGCCCTTCACTGCCTTGCCTTGGTTGCCCTTGATTGCCCTTACTAGACCTGGAAAAATCCAATATTAGACCAATTCACAGTTGGATGATCAAGCACTTGAGTATATACACCTTTTAAGTCCCTTCCCTTTTGCCCAACTTTTTAATGCTTGCCCCCTGACTTTCAAGTCCCAAACTAGGTCCACCTCAAAATAGCTTATCAAAAAATAGATGTATCCTTTAAGAAAAAAACAGTTGAGGTCACGTAGTACTCGTCAAGAGCTTTCTAATGAGCTATTAAGCTCGAAAAACGGACTTCGGATGAAAAAGTTATGACCGTTCCAAATATGAGCTAAGGGGTCTCCTATGAGTCTAATCACCCAAAAATTTCCCAAAAATAGCCCCAAAATTGGCCAAAAAATGAAACCCTAAAATTTGCGATGGGGGTGCACAATCGCGATGGTCTGAGATGATCGCGATGGTCTGGGACCGTCGCGATGGCATGAGGGTGCACCGTCGCGATGGCGTGAAATTGCACAATCGCGATGGTCTGAAAGTACACAATTGCGATGGCGTGAAATGGGACCGTCGCGATGGCGTGAACTTGGACAATCGCGATGGCGTGAGATGGGACCGTCGCGATGGCGTGAGGTTGCACAATCGCGATGGCATGAAATGGGACCGTCGCGATGGCGTGAGGTTGCACAATCGCGATGGCGTGAAATGGGACCGTCGCGATGGCGTGAACTTGCACCGTCGCGATGGCGTCAGTCAACGGTCAACGTGGACAATCGCGATGGTCCAAAGTGAACCGTCGCGATGGTCTGAGCGCGATGGCGTGAGCCAATCACGATGGTCTGGGCGCGATGGCGTGAGCCAATCACGATGGTCTGGGCGCGATGGCGTGAGCCAATCGCGATGGTCTGGGCGCGATGGCGTGAGCCAATCGCGATGGTCTGGGCGCGATGGCGTGAGCCAATCACGATGGTCTGGGCGCGATGGCGTGAGCCAATCGCGATGGTCTGAATTTTTGAAGTGTCGCGATGGTCTGAAGTGCACCGTCGCGATGGTCTGAAGTGCACCGTCGCGATGGTCTGGATTGCCACGTGGCACCATCGGCGCGATGGCGTGAGCCAATCGCGATGGCATGACACAATCGCGATGGTCAGAGACCGTCGCGATGGTCCGGCCAAGCTGTCGCGATGGCGTGAGCCTATCGCGATGGTGTGACACAATCGCGATGGTCAGAGACCGTCGTGATGGTCCACCAAACAGTGATTTTTTGCAATGCAGCTATGGATTCCTACACACGCAGGGGTCGCCTACACGCTGGTGTGGTCGCCTTCTCCAAATTCCGAAGTTTGCAGACCATCGTGATGGTCTGACACAGTCGGTAATTTCTGACAGAAACTGAAAATTTTACCTTTTTGCAGCCTTCGTGATGCACTGGAGCTCTGTACCTGCAAGAAAACTCAAGAAAACAAAAGTACACACAAGCACAAAAGTTCTCTCTCACTCTCTCGCATGCACAAATGAGGGGAAATGAGGAGAATGGGTGGATATGGTGAATTTTCTGATTTTTTTGGAGATGAAGATGATGATGCGGTGATGAAGATGGAGTGTGGGGGAGGTGAAAAACACTAAAAACCAAGTAAAAACAACAACAAAAAACTGAAATTTTTACCTTCGAACGCCACTTCTTGCTATACTCTTACCATCACACATTCGTCCTAGACTCGATCCCCGGCAACGACGCCAAATTTGGTGTTGCTCTAGCACAATGGTAAGTACCACGTTAAGAAGCTTCACCTCCTTAATTGTCAATCCGCGGAAGAGATAGGAGTGATATGAAGATCGTGAATGTGAGATGAAGTGAGAGTGAAGGTGAGAAGCACAAAGATGCACACACACATACACACACACTACGAAGAGACAAGCAAGACACAATGGAAGGTGAGAAATCAATTCTATTACTCAAGAACACTCTTACAAGTTCAAAATAGCTCTAAGCTCTTCTCTACTCAAACAAGCTAACCTCAAAAATGAGCTCTCTAGCTCTTTTTATAGTTTCTAGACTAGTTTTGACCGGTTTCACATCTAGTGACCGGCATAGTTAAAAAATAGGTCCTAGATGCTATTTGGAAGGGTAAACGGTATCTAAAAATAACGAAAATTGGTACGCGCATTCTACCTAAGCTCCTCAAGCTCGAGGACTCCTCGGCTTGCACAAAATGGAGCTATGGATTACAAAATGGGATTTTTTATGTTACAATTAGTGATGAAAATCACTGTTGAGTGTCTTGAAAAGTGATAAAAAACATATTTGTTTGAGAAATTGATCCGACTGGCTCCCTGCTCCGTCGTTACATGCTTCCGTGGCGTCTGTGCCTCTGGCTGCTTCCAACAATATACATATACATATACATATACATATACATATACATATACATATACATATACATATACATATACATATACATATACATTACATATACATATACATATACATATACATATACATATACATATACATATACATATACATATACATATACATATACATATACATATATACATATACATATACATATACATACATATACATACACATATACATATACATACACATACGCATATACATATGTATTTATACATATGCATATGCACATACATATACATATACATACATACATACATACATACATACATACATACATACATACATACATACATACATACATATATATATATATATATATATATATATATATATATATATATATATATATATATATATATATATATATATATATATATGCATATGCATATGCATATGCATATACATATACATATACATATACATATACATATACATATACATATACATATACATATACATATACATATACATATACATATACATATACATATACATATACATATACATATACATATACATATACATATACATATACATATACATATACATATACATGTACATATACATATACATATACATATACATTTATACATATACATATACATATACATATACATATACATATACATATTCATATACATATACATATACATATACATATGCATATACATATACATATACATGTACATATACATATACATATACATATACATATACATATACATATACATATACATATACATACACATACACATATACATATATATATACACATATACATATGTATTTATACATATACATATATATATACACATATATATATGTATTTATACATATGCATATACATATACATATACATATACATGTACATATACATATACATATACATATACGTACATATACATATACATATGTATTTATACATATGCATATATATATATATATATGTAGCTCAAGCGTAAGCACCACCTCCTTTACATGTCAATCCGCGGAGATGTGAGGACCGGTATGAAGACCACGAGCAAGTGAAGGCACAAGTGCGTGAGTGAAAGCACACAAACATGCACACACATACACACACACGCGCACAAGGTAAGATCAAAGAGAGGAATAATGGAAAGCTTTGATTGCAAAAGAGTTCTCTTACAAAAGCTCTATTCTCTAACCAGCTAGCTTCAAAAATGAGCTCTCTAGCTCTTTTTATAGTTTTTTGACTAGTTTTGGCCCTGTCCAGACTTAGTGTCCAGCCTAGTTAAAAATTAGGTTCCAAGGCTTATTTGAGGGCTCAAACGGAGTCTAAAAATTATGAAAATTGGTAGGATGATAGTTCTAATACTCCTCAAGCTCAAGGACTCCTCGGCCTGGACAAAATGGAGTTATAAAAATCGATAATTATATTTACAATGGTTTTTAGTGATGAAAATCACTATTTTTGTAGGGGATTCTTCTGAAAATTTGACATACACTTCTTGGAGCTCCCTACTTGCTCCCTTTCCTTGTGTGTCCACCTTTTGATGTGCTTCCATGCTTTTTCCTTGACTTTGAGCTTCAACACTCCCCCCCCTCTCGAGTCTGTCGTCCCTGACAGACCTTTGTTCTAGTGGTTGTTCCAAGTAGTGCCTTGAGAGGGAGTGTCGCTTCTGTATGAACAAAAGTCGTCTGACTTCCAGATGTGTCTGGTTCTTCATCTATCACTACGAGTCTTTGCAAGTTGTAGTCTCTTGGTATGTGCTTCTTCCTTGGATTCCAGCATGACTGTGTCATTGTGAGTCACCGTTGATGTTTTCTAGATCTTCCACAGTTGATGTTCATAGTAGTCATGTCAAGTACTCATAACCCATATTGAGTGATGGGTAAGTGTGTTCGTGCATGGGTTGAGGAAAATATGTGCCTTGTGCACGGCCTTGTAATGTAGCCCTATGAATGCTTACTTGGAAAATGCATTGGAAGAAGTATGGTGCAAAAATTGGGGGTCTTGAGCTAAGTGCTCAAGGGTATGCTGACGAAGAGGTTTCCTAAGCTATCATGGTTATGATGTTTTGAAGGTAAAGATACTTACCATGGAGAAGGTCAATCATTGTTCATCTCTTCGTGTTGTACACTTGGCCTTTGGGATGGAACATTGTTGATGAAAGTCCATGTTGATGGTCCACTTATGAGATCTTTTGAGTGGTTGATCCTGTCTCCTCTTTTCAAAACATCATTTGACAAATACAGAGAATTGAATTTCTTTATATTCCTTGACAAACAACATTTGAGAACTACACCAAGCTTAGTTTCACATATTCTCTCTAGCTCACCATAAGCAGGAGTCTTCTCATCCAGTATACATACAAAGATTTGCAGGGTACCAGAGCTACCCCGTGCAGATATCTCCCTGGATGCTCTCGTACATGCAATAGTTATGCATCATTCAAGTTGCAGACCTTCAAGCTCTTCACTCCTACCATAGTAAGAGGAAACCATAGTTGTGGATGCCATGCTCATGCCAAGTTCTTGACATCTATGAGATAAGGCAACAATTATATCATCTGCTAGCCAAGACACACTTCTATCCAAACTGATAAATGCCCAGTAATCAACAGTTCCACCTTTAACCAAACATGACTCATTCATGTTTCATGAGCCAAACCTGGGAACAAGTGCTTACTCTTTTTTTTTTTTTTTTTTTGAGGAAAAAGATATCACAAAACAAGAACACAAAAGTTAGTATCAATAGAAATATTTGACATATGTCACTGTGCTCTTGTGCTTGGGATTCTCAAGTGTGTCTATGCACGGCCGTGTAATGTGGCCCTATATTAATGCATACTTTGGAAATGCATGACCTGAATGGTGCAAAAGAAAGGGTTGTGCAAGGAGCACATGGTTGTCGCTCGTTCGAGGCTTTCGATGTTATTTGCGGAGGTTGATGCCGACCTTGGTGGAGGTATCCATTGAGTCTCGAACCGATGTAATCCTCCTTATTGGAGTCCATTTTAGAACATCATTTGGCACTGTAGAGGTCACTTTAGGCGTCTTCCTCTTTGGATGCTTCCTGAACTGTGGTATCCAGTGTGGTTGGCGCTTTGGTTCGGTGGAGGCTACTTGTACTTTTGGCTTCCAAACCCATATCCTTTTTGCATGTCTTCCTACTAATGTTGAAGAGCTGATTTGATCTTCCTTTGGTCTCTGTACGTGGTTCTTACCCTTTTCTCTTTTTGGCTTCTTTGTTGAGTCCTTTCGCATGTGGGAGAACATAGGTTGTTGTGGATGTAGGAGCTTCTTAGGTACCCACATGTGTAATTGTCCTTGTTGAGTTGCAGCTAACTTCTTAGGCACCCAAACTTGTTGGATACCTTGTGATTGAGCTTGTCCGAGCTGCTTCCTTCGTCTTCTGGCCTGGTTGGCTTGCCTCAATGGGCTTTGTGGGGGCAAGGCTGGTGGTTGCTCTCCTTTGCGTACCCATATCTGCTTCATGCTCGGAACTGCTTTCTTATCGAATGGTGTCTTTCTATTTGATGTAGCAGTTCTCGTGAACGGTTGTGTTTGCTTGTGTGGTGGACTCACTATTGTGGCTACTTGATTCTTTGGAGAAGAAGAAAGATCCACCCGCCTTCGAACATGGTCTTCCACGATTGACTCCTTCTGCATCATAGAGCTTTTGACACATACAACATCTTCTTTCATATGATTAGTCTTGGAAGAACTAAGAGAGTGTGTGGTGCCATGATCTAGGAGCCTGCAGTTCTCTAATTCTAATGTAATGCATTGTTCATGTACCCAAACTTGAAGAATTTGACTTCTTAGGTTTAAGTTAACTGCATGGTCATAAATCCAATCTTGACCCAAGACAAGTGGTTCTGTAAGGTTCTCATCTTGACATACTAGCGCTTTGACTTTCATTGGAACATCTTGAAGGTAGATGGGAAGTTCCACCTCGCCCAAACAAGGGGTTTCCACACCTCCCAATCCTATGAGATAAGCTTCTATGGGATTGATGTTCAACTGCAAGTCTTGGTAGTAGGAAAGTCTAACTGCACTACTTGCTGCACCTGAGTCAATCAATGCTTTCACCGTCCTTGCACCCTTCCCTTGTCCTATCTCTATGGTCACAAAGGGTCTTCGGTCAATGACTTGAGAAGTCGCTATGCCTGACATTTGGCACATATCCATGTGATATTTTGGGGCTTTTGAGTTGACATCTAGGCCTAATCTCCTTAACTTATTTTGCCTAATACGCTCTCTGGCCTCTGCCTCTGCTTCTTCTCTCACTCTTAACTCTTCTTCTTTTCGTTTCTTAGCAGTGTTGAGTCTCATTAGCATGTCCTTTGTAAGAGGTTCTTGATATAACTTGACTCTACAACCACTAATATAGTTTGGCAAGATATCACCTTCTAAAGTAGCCAATTGAACCGCGCCGCTAGTGGAAATTCTGTTAATGATCATGGGTCCATATCCTTGTTTTTCCAACTTACGAGCATGTTGTTTTAGTGTGTAAACCAACACTAGATCTCCCTCTTTCAGTCCCTTATCCTTAATGTGTGCATCGAAGTATGCCTTTTGCCTTTTCTTTGCAGCGTAGATGCCTGCAGCCGCTCGTAGCCTTGTCTCACCTAAGCGTTCTAGATCAAAGATCCTAGATGACAATTCATGTCCATTCCACTCATGCTCTTGTGCTACTTTTAAAGCAGGGATTAAGAAATCCAGTGGTAGCACCGCATTCTGTCCAAAGACCATCTGAAACGGGGTGGCATTGAGTACCGTTTTGTAGGCAACTTGGTAAGCCCAAACAGCATGATGAAGTTGTTTGTCCCAATCAGAGCATTTATTATTTACCAATTTTGTCAATACGTTACAAAGGATCTTATTGGTACTCTCGGCTTGTCCGTTAGCTTGTGGGTGATAGGGGGCAGACTTCTTATGTATCACCAAGAATTCTTGGAGAAGATTTTCAATGACTTCATTCAAGAAGTGTGTGCCTCTATCGCTCACCAACTCTATTGGTAGTCCATATCTCGTGAACACATTCTCGAATAAGAACTTAGCCGTAGTCTGAGCATCATTCTTTGTTGTGGCTTTCACTTCTACCCACTTTGTAAGGTAATCTGTGGCTACAATAATATATTCTGCATGGGAGTTTCTAGCTGGAGGGTTAATAGGACCTATGAAGTCTATGCCCCACTTCGAAAATGCACGCCCTCCCATCATTGGCCTCAAAGGCATCTCGTCTTTTCTAACTGGATATTGTGCACGTTGGCATGTGTCACATTTCTTCACATAGGTATGTGCATCCATATGAAGAGTGGGCCACCAAAGTCCTGAGAATAGAATGGTCTTGATCACTCGGTCAGGACCAAAATGTCCACCTGCAACACCAGTGTGTGCAGTCTCTAAGACCTTTAAATAGTCTGATTCATGAACGCACAGTCTTAAGTAACCATCTTTGCCTCTTCGGTATAGGTTCTCTCCTACTAAGGCATAGCCTTGAGCCTCTTGCTCCATGCTTCGTCTTCTTGCTAGACTGGCCTCTTTGGGTAATCTTCCCGATCTCATAAACTCTAGCAATGGAGCACTCCAATCTGGAATTAATGATACTTGATAAAGGGTCGCATGCTCTAGTGGTGGTCTCTCTCTGCACATTGGACAATTCTTGATCCACTCATGTATTGCTTTGTCCATGCTAGGCCAATACACTCCTAATCGTTTCAAATTCTGCAATGTTCGTTGTTTAGAATAGTGATTTCCTAGCATTCCTTCATGGGCTTGTTGCAACCAACTACTATGTTCATCGTCCGCAACACAACAAGCTAATACACCCTCAGTATCTTGTTTGTACATGCTTCCTGCTAATATGTGATATTTTTGTGATTTTACAATTTCTTCTTGTGATGTTTTCACATTCTTATTTGTAGGGCCGAAGGTTAGGACTGGTACCAACTTATTTGCCCATTTAGGAACAACTTCTAAATTGAACACATAAGCATCGGGTAATTTGTCAGACACTCCTTGCGGTGACTCTCCTGAAGTGATGCGAGAAAGGTGATATGCCCGAAGGTGGGTTCTACCTTTCCTGACAACAACTTCAAAGTCATACTCCATTAGTAAGAGGAACCATCTTACTAAGCGTCCAGTATTGCAAGGTTTATTGACCAAATATAACAAAGCTTGATGATCAGTGAAAAACTTGAACTTGTTGGCCAATAAATAGTGTCTAAACTTCTTCACAACATATACCATGCCTAACCCTTCTCGCTCGGTTGTGGTATAATTTCTTTCGGCTGGGTTTAGTTGTCTACTAGCATATGCTATGGGCAAATCTAAATTCCCTTCACCTGTGGGTTGTGCTAGCACACATCCTATGGCATGATTGGATGCATCCACATGGACATGGAATGGTTTATTCCAATCAGGAGTGGTTAGTATTGGTGTTGTGCACAAACGTTTCTTCAGTTCATTGAAAGAATTCTCGCATTCGTCGTTCCACTCAAAATTAGACAACAAGGCATAAAGGGGTCTAGCTATGATTGCGTACATGTGGATAAACCTACAGTAATATCCACAATGGCCCATAAAGGCTTGTACCTCTTTAACATTCCTTGGTCATGGCAGCTCTGCTATGGCTCGTACCTTATCTTCATCTGTTGAGATTCCATCCTTAGAAACAATATGACCTAAGATTTTACCTTGACACACCATGAACACACACTTTTCTAGGTTCAGACACACTCGATATTCTCTACACTTGTTAAAGATTTGTCTGAGTTCAGGGATGTGAAATCTTCTTTCTTGGGAATGAGCACATAAATCATCCACATATACTTCTAAGCTCTTTCGCAAGAACTCTTTGAAGACATGACACATGAGCCATTGGAATTTTGCAGGTGCATTTGTGAGCCCGAATGGCATAACACGAAATGCAAAGATTCCCCACTCTGTGGCAAAAGCTGTTTTGTGTTGATCTTCTGGGGCAATGGCTACTTGATTGTAACCTGAAAATCCATCAAGGAAGCTATAAACTTCCTTGCCTGCAACACGCTCCAATAGGTGTTCTGTGATTGGAAGTGGATAACTATCTCTGATCGTAGCGGCATTAACTTTTTTAAGGTTAATACACACTCACAACTTCCCGTTCTTCTTGGGTACCACTACAATGGGGGACACCCATTCAGTATGCTCAATCTCATAGATGAATCCAACCTCAATCAGCCTATCAATTTCTTCTTTTATTTTGGCTCCATAGGTATCATTATATGTGTAGGGCTTCTGTTTGGTGGGCTTGGCATCAGCAGTCATGGGGATAGTATGAGAGCAAATTCTTGGATCTACCCCTTTCAAGTCTCTATAGTGCCACGCAAACACATCCCTATATTCCCTTAATAGAGCTACAAGCTCCATTTCTTCTCTTGCACTTAGGTCATCTCCTATATATGTGCATCTCTCTTCGTTCTCTTCGATGGTCACTACAATCTTCTTGGTCTTTTCTTTATTATCATATGATTCTCCTATGATGGCCTCTCTCTTAGGCATTCATACCAAAATTTTGCGGTCGTCAACTTCATATTTCTTGAAGTTTTCTGGTACTTCAAACAATGATTCCTCCTCTTCTTGTTTCACTACTTGTTGAGGGAGAGACGAGTAAAAAGAAGAAAAGAAGAAGACAACGAAAGAAGCAGCTTCACTAAAAAGCAAGATTTGAAGATACATCTCTGCAGGAAGCCCCGCAGGGGTGCAACACCCATCTCTGCACAGAGCCCCGCAGGGGCGCACACACCAAGGAAAAGCACGCAGCTAAAAGGAGGAATCAGGGCCAACAAGTATCACATATGTGGGGAGGATTCAGATCAAGGCTTACGAGCTACATCCGCATATGTGCACTAATGGCGTGCGTGGCAAACCGAATCGCACACACCAAGGAAAGGACGTAACCCACATGGGTGCTTCAACCTCTTGATCTCTGGAAGGTCCAGATCGAAGACTGAAGCACCACATCTTCAGACCTTCCACTAGTGGTGTGCGCGACAACCTAGAATTAAGGAACCTATAGGTGAATTAGACTGCAGAATATCAGGAGTCAGTCTAACTCCAGGGGTTGCGGGCGATCAAGGCAAATACATCAGGCCCAGAGAATGTAAAACAAGAATTAAGAAGAGGCCGTCAAAACTGAACACCTGTTTTATAAACAGGTAACAATAAGCAAAGGTTGCGTGCAGTGAAAAGAAGTGAATAACACAGCAAGGTCCGATGTGTGCAACCAGGACAAATCAGAGCGCCTCTAAAACGTAATGCAAGATCAAGAATCAGACAATACTGACCACTGGGTGCGTGCGGACAACAAACTGATGACAAGAAGCAAAGCTAGTCTAGGGACGACAGAGATGAAGAGGGGGAGAGTGTTGCAGAGCTAAAGAGCGCACAAAGCAGAGAAAAAGACGGGCCCCAAAATTTTTCCGATTTGGACTTCATATTTTTGTACCATAATCATTCTTGTAATATATTTTCCGTTGTAAAGGCACTAGAGGAGTCCTCTAGATGCATCCCCACAGAAGATTAGAAGCTTACCCATGTAAAATAGTAGAAATTTAGTCTTTTAGTGAATAAAGTGCCGGTCTCTTGTGTGAAAGGACCATTTTTTAGGGCACTAGTATATAAGTCAAATGTGACTCTTTGTAAAGAACTTTTTGCCATTGTGAAAACGGAGAGCACAAAAATTCGAATTTGTGTCTTCTTCCCTCCTTATCTTCTTCTTCGTGAGCTTGTATGCATGTGTATTGCTTGGAAAGAGTGCTTGTGAGTGTTGTCTATCCATGAAAGTGTTTCTTTGCTGTAGGAAGGGTGTGTGCGAAGTGTAGGAAGTACTGAAGTGTAGGAAAGTATTCCCGCGACTCAGTATTTCGCTCATAACTTGAAGTAGGAGCGTCAGAATCGAGTGAAGCGACTGCCATTGGATGCGTCTTCTTGAGAGCTTCGAAACGCATATGCTATTCGCTATATTTGGAGTTTGGAGCTGGGAGAAACGTCCAAAATACTGACGGCTGCTGCACCAAGTATCGTTTCGCCTTGACCAACAGTTGGAGCTTGTTTGGATAAGTCTTTGCCTCATTTACATTCTTTGAGTAGTTCATTTGCATTGACCATTACATGATTGCATGTCTTCATACACTCGGCTAGGTTTGTATACTCATTGGATTGATAATTAAAAGCGTGTATCCCCACTATATGCACTTGTGAGGGGATTGAGGTATAGTCTCTTTCTCCGCAAGTCCCTAAGTTGATACTTAGGTCAACACACTTTTTGACGCCGTTGCCGGGGAGTGACGAATCAAACCGAGGCATTCGTGTGATGGTAAGTAGCTTTTTGCATTGAAGTAAGTGGAGGAGTGGAAATCTTCTCTTCTTTGGTGAGTCATTTTCAGCCGCACTTGCTACTTCTCATTCTTGGAGTGTGTGTAGTGAGTTGTTAGTTTAGGGAAGTGAGTAGAAGGAGTAGAGTAGGGGTGATTAGAGAGTGGACCAAGTCATTAGAGTAGATTTTAGTTTTGTTCAGAAAAGTTTCCTTTTTGTAAGCTAGAAAAACTCCAAGTATAAAAGCCAAAAAAAAGTCATTTGAAAAATCACTTGTGTGAACAAGTATCGTGGGAGCAACTGTCGAGTATCGCGTGAGCTGTGGCAGAGATCGTGGGTGAGGAAACAAGCAATTTGGGAGTGCACAGAGCAAGGGAATTTGACAAAGAGACTCTAGGTGCTACCAAGGTGAGCTAGCCCACCATTTTAATCGAAATTTCTCAAGCAAATCAAATTAGGAAAGAAAAACGATTTGCGCTGAGTATCGTCTGAGAGCTACAGGGGGTAGAAGAGTGTTTTGCTTGATACAGTGAGGGAGGATAAGAGAGAGGAGCTAGGTGATCAAGGGGGTAAAATCAAAACTTCAAAAACATTTGTTAAAATTTGTCTAAGGGTCAAGAATCGTTTTACTCCCGCGGTCGAGTATCGCGATACTTATCAAGTATCGTTTTGCTCCTGTGGTTGAGTATCGCGATATTTCCCATCGATCGTGTATTGTTCCATACCGATCGTGATACTTGGTCAGAGATCGTTTCTCCAGCGATCGTTGATCGTGTATCGTGGATTGAGTATCGTTTCGTGTCGATCGCGATATTTGAGAAGTATCGTTTGGTCAAAGATCGCGATACCTGACAAGTATCGTGTATCGTTTTGCCAGCGATCGTTTCCAGCCAAGTATCGTTTGGTTCAAATATCGTGTATCGTCTGATCTTCAGAGATCGCGATATTTGCCAGATATCGTGTATCGTCGATCGTCTCAGATTTAGAGATCGTGTATCGTGGGATTCCAAGTATCGTCGATCGTTTTCAGCCAAGTATCGTTTGGCCCAGAGATCGTCTAGAGCAAAGATCGCGATACTTCC
The DNA here is from genome assembly GCA_020310875.1 of Ceratopteris richardii. Classification (NCBI taxonomy): domain Eukaryota; kingdom Viridiplantae; phylum Streptophyta; class Polypodiopsida; order Polypodiales; family Pteridaceae; genus Ceratopteris; species Ceratopteris richardii. The sequence continues at coordinate 3,005,894 of CM035415.1, read as the reverse complement.
CACATATCGGGTATCGTCTAGTCCAAGTATCGTCTCCCATCGAGTATCGTGTATCGTCAGTGACTGAAATATCGTGTATCGTTTACCTCTAGGTATCGGAATCGTTTCACTCAGCGATCGGTATCGTTTCGTAGGTGTCACGATATTTGCCAAGTATCGGTATCGTCTAGCCGGTATCGCGATACTTGTCTGAGATCGTGTATCGTCTGAACATACATCAGGTATCGTCTATTCTGGAGATCGTGTATCGTGAGTTTGGGAGACAAGTATCGTGTTCTGGCAAAATTCTTTGTTACTCATTTCTTTTCAACCCAAGTCTTCTAGACATTTTTGACCTAATGTGAAGAGTACTTGAGACCAAAGGGTATCAAAGTCTAATCAGAGCTCTTAAGTGGATGAACTTAAGATCCGGAAGAACCCTAGGAAGCCGAAGAAGTGTAATTTCTTCCGTAGGAAGCCGAGCCAAGTAGCCGTTCACATTATTCTGAAACCTCCAATGAGTCAGAAGGAGAAATTCCCATGGCTTCAGAGGATATGCAAAACACTGTACCCATGATTGGCATGATGTCAATCATTGAGGGGGAATACAGAACCTCCTTGGAGTATGTGAACACCAACCACAACGAGATCCCTATCTATTAGGATGGCTTAAACAGATCCGTGGCCAGGTTACAGAAAGCATCAGAAGCCTACATAGTGCCTAGACCAGCAGTCAAGTACGTAGGAGGACTGTACATGGACAAACGAGATATTCAATACGTGGTCACAGAACACCCGGAAAACATTAACGAGCATGGTGAAGAAAATAATGCTTCAAGCTTAAATGGCGGTGGAAACGAAGAGCAAGTAACTACTCCTAGAGGGAGATCTACGATCACAAAAATTTGGAGAGGAGACCTGATTCCCCAGGATGACACTCTAATAGATGTGTATTTGATCAATGGAATGGAGCATCTGCTTAGGGCCCATTCCTCTATATGGGAAGCTGCTTCTAATCCAGTTACCATCTATGAGTTACAGGATCCTGAGTTCCCCACCATCATCACATATTTGGATAAAAATCAGAGAAAATATTGGCCATTAACAGAATTAGAGAGAGCTGAGTTGAAATATCAGAATATCCCAGTGTTCCCCCCTAGGGACCAAGCCACTACTTCACGGAATCCACTTGGAACATCTCAGAATGATTCATATCAACAGTCGGGGCAAACACAACAAACACAACAGACCCAGATCCCAGTCAGACCACATGTGCAATTTGCAATGCCTGCCATTAACCCTAACTACCGGCCACAACCAGCTATTGACCCTAGACATGGAGTTCATGCTCCAGTCAGACCACAAGTAGTGAGAGGACCAGGCATACCAATAGGGAGACCAATTTTCCCAGTGATACCTAGGCAACCTGAAGCAGGAAGACAACTAAGGCCGATCCAAGTTGCCAAGTGCATGAGAAATCACTATGATGGCTCTAGTGAACCTTACAACCACATAGCAGAGTTTAAACAAGTAGTTAGAGCCGAGCAGGTAGATGACTTTCTGATTCAGTATGAGTCTTTTGGCCTTACCTTGTCAGACACAGCTTTGGCTTGGTTTCAGCCATTGGACCCGAATACTTTTCAGAACATGGAGCAGGTATATCAAGAAATGATTGAAGAATTCACCAAATCTGGAATTAAAAACAATTCTTCATCATTAATCCACAGCTTCAAACAAGTCCCTACCGAGTCAGTAAGATTGGCAGCAAGGAGATTCAAACAGTATGTAGATAGATGCCCGGTGGAAGAGAGACCGACGCAAAACAAAATGGTATCATTGTTCTTGGAAGGACTATTGAACGGAACCTTGAGGTCATTAGTGTATGTAAAGAGAGTTCAAACCTTGCAAGAGTGTATGAAGGAATGTATAGACCTAGAAGATAACCTTGCAGAAGACTTGAAAATACCTCCAGGTAGTTTGAAAAGCGAAGAGTCAGCCAAAAGCACATCAAACTCTAAAAACAATGTGGAGGAAATAGCAGATTTAGTAGCAAAAAAACTGAACGTTCAAGGACAGAGGAATTATCCCACTAATCCTATGAGACTACCTATGTTTAGAAGATGTATGCAGCGCGGAGGAGATCATCCTTCTCATTTGTGTACCAGGGGAGTAGTCTCACCACCTGCCTATGCTCATCCTAAACCCTCTGTCCCCGGACCTCTACAATATTGCAGTATAGAGCAGAGATATACAAACCATAGCACCGAGAACTGCCCTTACAATAGGCAAACCAGGACCACCCAGCCTTATGTGAGACCGTATGGATATCCCCAAAGAGAGCAAGGAGGAGAAGTCTTTAGATATCCCTCATATCAGCCACAGGCACCCATACCACGACCATACGCATATCAGGGATTTACGCAACCACAGCCTGTACTAGGGCAACAACCGCCCCACCCTCAGAACGTTGTCCCAGTCAAGATGGCACAACCAGAAGAAAATCTAGAGAGGGCTATAGTGCCAGCCACACCTTTGACTAGTAGTGAACCATATGACTCATTTTACGACCCTAGTCAAGGAACATACCCTGGTTATGAAAGCGCGATGGCAGAATATGGGCAACAGTATGACCCATATGCTTATGGCATGGAAATACCGGACAGTTCATACGGACACGAGCAGGATTATGTGTCCTTAATGTACACAGCTCCTAGAGCAACCATGCCACCTCGACCAATGAATAGACAGCCTATACCCAGAGGACCATGCTACAGATGTGGAGGTGACCACTATATTAGAGAATGTACATTACCAAACCCACCACCACCACAACGAATTTGGGAAGGCTACTGTAGCGATTGTGGTAAGGAACATCTTTTCAGAGATTGTCCTAAGAACCCAAACAAAGTCACATCTAACGTGCAGATTAATGTGATAGAAGTGATTGAATCATCAGGGAGCGATAAAGAGTACACTGTACCCTTGAAAGCCATAACAAGAGCCAAAGCCAGAGAAAACCCTGATAAAACGGATGAGAATAATCAAAGTGACAAAGAGGGGAATATACTCATCCCTCACAGAGTAGAAGACTCCGAAGAACCAGAGAAAAGTATCGCCTGTAAAAGATCCCAGAGATGGAAGAACCGGAGAGATAGGATAAAAGAAAAAAAGTTATTACAAAGGAAGGAAAATGAAAAGAGTAAACAGAAACCAACAAAGGAACCGCAAGTGGAAGAAGAAAATAAAAATGAGAATAAAAGGGAGGAGGTAGGATCCGTTCTAGCAGATCCTGTGCCTGAAGAATTAGCCATGTGGATTCAGGCATATAAGGCACGAATAAAAGCAGGACCTACCGTAGAGCAACATGAGAGAGAATATCCGAGAGGCGACTTAGAGAAAGAAAGGTTAGAAATATGCAAGAAATTGATAGAAATTGCGCAACAAACCTTAGAAAAACCTGCATCGCCTCTACCAAATACCCGAATTTCCGAAGAAAAATTCCAAGAGTGCCTAAACACTCAGGAAAAGCCTGAAGTATATAGACCACAAAATGAAGAACATGGTGTTGAGGGAAAGGAAGGATCCATAGTCCCCGAAGTAGAAGGAGACTGGACTAAGGATCTGTGGGCACGAGTTCAAGAGGACAAGTGGAAAAAGGTAGAAGGAATGGAACCGCCCTTTGAAGAATTAGAAGCAGAAAACGAAATAGAGGGTTCAATACCTGAACTAAATTCAGAAGAAATTTTTCCCATGGATGCAAGTGACAAAGAAGATGTAAAGGAACTACCCAACTACACCGGGGAGTACAAGCACAATTCAGAATTGTATCGCATTCCATCAATAAGGAGACGGGAAAAGAACCCATCAGTCCAAACATCTGAAATCATACAACGTCTTAGAGAGGTGAAAATCCCATGTACCCTAACATTCGAGGAACTGTTAAAGGTAAAACCACACTTAAAAGAGAAATTGATCAATCAATGGGAAGTCAAGGAGGAAAAGAAAGAGGTAGCTGACGAAGTGAAAACAGTGAGAATTCCAGTGGATAAGGTAGGAGACTTTAGTGAAGGAGATGAAGGAAATACCTGTCTTCCAATCACCTATAGGGGTTACACTACCAAAGCCATACTAGATTCAGGAGCTGGTGTCGGCATTGCTACCAAAGAAATTTGGGAGAAATGGGGAAAACCAGCATTAAGGTCAACACGCATGAAAATTCAAATGGCAGATGGACATACGGAAGAACCCTTAGGATTGTTGGAACGAGTAGTCTTCACTACGTGTGGAGTGGAATTTGAACATACTTTAGCAATTTGTCACTTCGAAAGGCCAAGCAATTATGAAATGATTTTGGGAAGACCTTTCATGAGACAGCTAAAAGTCGTACAAGATTGGGGAAAAGACGCGGTATACCTACAACATGCAGGAACCACCACTAGGATAAACCTACATACATACACATATCAAGATGTGCCACCTCTACAATGGAATCAAATCCACAAAGAGGAAGACGATCAATCGGTTCATAGTGCAGGTTCTAGTGATCAATCCTGGATGAACGAGGACACTCATCTATGGATATGTCAAGCTGCAAAGAAGGAAGAGGAGAGAAGAAAAGGATGGCAGCAGAAACAAGGAATAGTGAGATCTGTACAAGATCCAGCCTATATGCCACAAGTATTTCCGGATGAAGAATTCGAACCTCACGGTTGGATGGAAATCTTAGCTACCCTCGATGTCTGTGTAAACGAAGAAGTAGTGACCATGAACGAATGTATCGACGAGGAGGGTTATGATGTTAGTCTGTATATGGTAGTCCTTCAAGAGGCAGAAGAAGGAGAAGTGATCGAGAAAGACTGGAAGGAGGACTACGAGAGCATCGAAATGGAACCTGAACCCATGGATCTAGGGATTGGTACCACCAACATGGAGATCACGGCCACTGAAACACATAAGGAACTCACACCAAAAGGGGAATTAGAAGTTGAAAGGGAATTAGAAGATGAAGAAAACAAACTCCAAGACCAATTTGAAGTACCAGCCCATTTTAAAAAATATGAAGTGGAGGAGAGGAAAATTGCTATTCAAATGCCCAAAAGAGAAGCACAACCTGGAATAGCATATGATAATAAGGAACAAACCAAGAAAATAGTCGTAACTATGGAAGGAGGAGAGGAACGATGTACCTTCATAGGACAGGATGTCTCATTGGAAGAAGAACAAGAGTTAATTCGACTCATAAGAGAATACCGGGATGTCTTTGCTTGGACTTATAAGGACTTAAAGGGAGTAGATCCATCTATATGTGCGCATAGGATCCCCATGACATCAGAAGCCAAACCTTCGAAACAGAGACCATATACTTATAATGATGTGTATTCAGCCAAGATAAAAGAAGAAATAGATAAGTTGTTAGATGTTGGATTCATCTATGAAATTAAGCACACGGAATGGGTATCACCCTTGGTGATTGTACCAAAAAAGAATGGAAAGTTAAGAGTGTGCATCAATTTGAAGAAAGTGAACGCCGCAACCATAAGGGATAGCTATCCCTTACCAATCACTGATCATCTCTTGGAAAGGGTAGCAGGGAAGGAAGTTTATAGTTTTCTGGATGGCTTTTCAGGGTATAATCAGGTAGCCATTGTTCCTGAGGACCAACACAAGACTGCATTTGCAACTGAATGGGGAGTATACGCCTTCAGAGTCATGCCTTTTGGTTTAACGAATGCCCCAGCTACTTTCCAAAGATTGATGTGTCATGTGTTCAAGGAATTTCTGAGAAAAAGTATGGAGGTATACGTGGATGATCTGTGTACATATTCAGCTATACGTTCAGAGCACATCCCTGAACTAGAAAAGATTTTTGCTAAATGTCGACAATATCGAGTATGCCTCAATCCTGAAAAATGTGTCTTCATGGTGCGACAAGGGAAAATCTTAGGACATATTGTCTCTAAGAATGGAATTTCAACAGATGAAGACAAAATTAAAGTAATTTTGGATTTACCAAGACCAAAGACTGCTAAAGAAGTTCAAGCATTTATGGGACATTGTGGATACTATCGAAGATTCATACATATGTACGCCATAATTGCTAGACCTCTTTATGCATTATTGACTCTATTTAATTGGACCGAAGAATGTGAAAAAGCCTTTAATGAGTTAAAGAATCGATTGAGTTCAGCACCCATTCTTCGAGTCCCCAACTGGAATAAACCGTTTCACATTCATGTGGATGCTTCCAAGTTTGCCATTGGTTGCATCTTAGCTCAACCAGCTGACACAGGAAAATTAGACCACCCGATAGCCTATGCCAGTAGACAGTTAAATCAAGCAGAACGCAATTATACTACTATGGAGAGAGAAGGCCTAGGGATGGTATACGTAGTCAAGAAATTCCGACATTACTTACTGGCAAACAAATTCAAATTCTTCATTGATCATCAAGCCCTATTGTACTTAGTCAACAAGCCTTGTAATACAGGACGGCTAGTGCGATGGTTTTTATTGCTAATGGAATTTGATTTTGAGGTAATAGTCAAGAAGGGAAACACCCACATCAGAGCAGACCACTTATCTCGCATGACCCATGGAGAACCACCCATAGGAGTACCTGATGATCTGCCAGATACTTATCTTTTTAACCTGGAAGTATGCCCTCAATGGGCAGAAAAATTGATCCCGATACTTACACATGGACCTAAAGATGGGATCACGCCAAACCAAACGCAAGATCTCTGGAGGACCAAAAACCTTCACATCATTGCGGGAAGTTTGTACCACCAGGATTCAAGTGGATTGCTGATGAGATGCGTGGAAGAAGAGGAACAGGAAATGTGGCTTCAGAAGGCACACATAAACCAATGGAACACTCATTTGAATGCAAATGGAACGTGGCAAACACTCAAGAGATTTGGCATATTTTGGCCAACCATGCAACGAGATGCACATAACTATGTGTCAACCTGTCAAACCTGTCAAGAACAAACCCCAGACGAGAATTCTACATTATGCTATTTTACAATAGCACCAAGGTGGAGCATGCCTCTAGTAAAGTTCTTGAAAACTCGAGAGTACCCTGACGGAGCTACCTTAGCAAGGAAACGTGCTCTTGAAGAACAGAGTAAGGATTATGCCATCATAGGAAAACAACTCTTTAAACGCGGGAAAGATAACCAACTAAGAATGTGCATTCATGAAAATGAATATCTATCTGTCTTAGAAATGGCCCATACAGGAGCTGCAGGAGGACACTTCTCTGCAGACAAAACAGCAAAAATGATCCTCTTTGCTGGAATGTGGTGGCCAACTCTACATCAAGACGCCATAACATATGTGCAACGGTGTGATACTTGTCAACGTACGAAATATCCTATTCGAAGAGATGAGATGCCACTTAGACCCATGATGAGTGCTAGAGCTTTTACGAAGTGGGGAATAGACTTTATAGGACCTATTAGCCCACCAGCAAAAGGTTCACACGCCGAATACATAATTGTAGCCACAGATTACCTGACCAAATGGGTTGAAGCAAAAGCAACAAAGAAAAATGACGCGAGAACTACAGCCAAGTTTCTCTTTGAGAACGTCTTCACTAGATTTGGACTACCTATAGAGATTGTGAGTGATAGAGGTACGCACTTTGTTAACGAAGTGATAGAAGCCTTATTGAATGAATTCTTAGTAATTCATAAGAAATCTGCCCCTTATCACCCACAAGCAAATGGACAAGCAGAAAGTTCAAATAAAATCTTGTGTACTGTTCTCACCAAAATCGTTAACAACGGTAGATCAGATTGGGATAAGCAGTTACACCATGCTTTATGGGCATTCCGAGTAGCATATAAAACTGCAATAGGCACTACTCCTTTTAACTTAGTGTATGGACAAAATGCTATTTTGCCAATTGATTTCTTGATTCCCACTCTTAGAGTTGCAACTACTTATGAGTGGACAGGACATGAATTATCAGCTCAATTGGACCAAATAGAAAAGCTTCATGAAACTAGGTTACAAGCAGTAGCGGGCATTTATGCTGCTAAAAGACGACAAAAGGCCTATTTTGATGCGCATATCAAGGACAAACAATTGAAGGAAGGAGATTTAGTTTTGGTATACACTTTGAAACAACATGCTAAGAAATTGCAAAAGAGAGGATATGGCCCATTAATCATTAATCGTATATCTACAGGTGGAGCCATCAGCTTAGCAACCTTAGATGGAGACGTGTTACCAAACTACATCAGTGGGTGTAGAGTAAAAAAATACCTAGAACCATTAACAGAAGAAGCTTTGTCTCGATTACTCAAAGGTAAGAATAGACGCGTAGAAGAGGAAAGAATACGGGAAGAAGCGAGACAAGAAGCTTTGGAAAGGATAAAGAAACAAAAAGAGTGGATGAGAGAGCGAGATGAAAGATATCGTCAAGGAGAAGAACTCATCCCGATGGCTAATTTTAGAGCCACTCAAAATCTGGGATCGCAAGGAACACAACCCTATCTAAATTTGGGAGCCGGAAAAACGGAGTATCACTTGGTAAATGCTCTTATTGACACAGGTGCCGCTGTAAGTTGCATTAAGTTTTCTTTGACCCAAAAACTCAAAGAGACAATACGCCCATCAATGGCCCAGTTGATAGGAATAGGAGGAACAATTACTCAGTGCATAGGAGAGATCACCTTACCGTTGCATCTTGGTAACAACACCATGGAACAAAAACTGTTAGTGTGTCATGACCAAGATTTACTTGAGGAAGTGGTGTTAGGTCAAGATTGGATTTACGAATACGAGGTGACCATTCAACTGGCGTTGGGATACATTTCAGCCAGGATAGGACATCGTGAAGTATTCAGTCTGCTAGATGAGCGACCATTAAAATCTGCGAGTATGGAGCAAACAGTTCAATCAAATGAACAAAGCCATGAATGCATGATCTCTAGCACTATAGATACACCTTCATCGAGTACTATATGTGCGAACACATTGAATTCTGCTTGCACACCTTGTTCCAGTCTAGCTAGTCTTGAGAGTATCACTCAAACTGAAATCAACCTCACTGAAACACCCTGCATCAAAGAGACTATGCCTCAGAGTAATTCAGAACCTGTCACCATTAAAACATACCCTATTCCATATTCTAACCAAGTGTGGATAAAGAAAGATCAAGTGAAGGAATATCTACGAAGACAAAAGCACAACGGACATCAGAACAAACGAGCAAAGCAAAAACCAACTCCGTCTGAACAGCGAAATCATCGACAAATTACTACACTATGGATTCCCAAGACAGTTGTAGCTGCTCAACAAGATCGATCGCAAATTTGGGTTCCGAAGTCTTGCATCCCAAGGCAAATCAACCGAAGGGAGGATTCCCAAAACAAGAAGAACCAATGCAATCCACCTGCAAAACAACCACAGAAAACGAGATACTGGAGAAAGAAAGAGTCTGTAAAGGCAGCCCGAGACGTGCCCAGAGTTATAGATCAAATGAAGCAGACCTACGAAACGAAGAAAAAAGCCACATTCAGTAGAAGTGGGCAACCTACAACGAAGCCCAGCACAATGAAGCAAATCTGGATGCCGAAAGACAAACGGGACAACATGCATACGCCAACTACTTCCAATTGCACACATATGGAGTGGTCGAAATCCAAAGTATTCATGATAGGGCCACATTACAAGGCCAAGCATTCGGCACATCCTTCTTCTATTTCGAGATATTCAAGCACATTTTCCTAATAGGGAAATAGGAGAGCACTTGTACATATCTTAAGAAAATAAATTAAAAAAAAAAAAAAAAAATTACTAACCGCTTCGGCTATGGACTAACTTTTCTGTTTTCTTTTCAGCAGGAAATATAAACATAAAACTATGAAAAAATCCAGGTATTACCTTTCTCACACACACGGGAAAGGGACGACACCATGCACTCGGAGCAACATCGAACTTATAACCAACATATAGAGGAGGATTTTTGAAAACATATGGATACTAATTCATACTCTATATTGAGTGCAGATGGCTTCCACTGATTCCGAATCTACGCAGCAAGAAGAGATGCAACTTCTTCCATTGGAATCAGTAACAAAAGCAAGAGGTCACTCGTTCAGGGATGATCAACCAGTGGCAGAGCTAATCTTCATGGCCACAATCAAAATCATGGACACAGATCATTGTTTTCCAATCATGTCCCAGGATTTCAAGACAATCATACAAGGACTACCTCATATTGAAGAGGTGTGGACACAGGCGGGCATAGAAGCATTCCTAAAGTTACCAATCTATGTGCCAGACTTTCAGAGATGTGCACAGGTAATGAACACCATGCAGCCTGCCGCGACAAAGATCTAAGTCCCAGAAGCGCAAGTAATGGATAAAGTCGGGACATGGAAGACTATCCAATTCACACATGAATTGATTAATAAAGCTTTTGGATGGAATCAAACAGGCATTACTAATGTGAAAGAAGAATGCCATGATCCCAAGAAGCGATCATTCCTGGAAATTAACAGAATTGACATAGAGGATGTTGTACGACTGGTACATCAACATTTTTGTTTTCCCAGCATGCACAGGTATACAGCTCCACAGAAAATTGTAGTCCAACTACTATCGCATGCCATGAGGCAAATTGGAAACAAAGTCAACCTAAGAGGGTATGTCCAAGAAAGACTGTTTGAAGCACAAAAGAAGTGGGGGCAAAAGAAGTTTTTAAATGGCAGTTCAGCTCTCACATTATTGATTTATGAGGCTTTAGAAATGAAGAACTGCTTGAGAGAGATGCCAACTTCAGAAGGACTAGCAAGATATGTAAAGTCAGCGACGGTCCCGAAGAAGAAGAAAGCAATAGCTGTGGTTGAAGAGGCTGGAACCAGCACACAGAAACCAATGAGGGGTACGAAGCGCCTACGCAAAGAGGAAGCTCAAGCAACACCGCAATCAAAGAGAACGCACCTCTTACCGAAGATCACGACGGCTCAAATGCCGATCACTAAGAGAGATCTGTCTGCTGCCCTCGAGCAAACACATCAGTATATGCAAGGGCAAGTCAATTTAAACATTCAAGGACATCATTATAGACAAGCTAGTCAAGAGCAGACACAACGGAATCCAGAGCAAACACCGAAACAAGCTGGAAGATATAAGGAGCTGGGCATTGATGATTCCAGCACAAATACGGATTCTAGTCCCGAAAAAGATGCATTAGATACTGATATACGGACGGAATCACACGAAGGTGAATGGAACGAGATCAATCAAGTGGAAGTCACGCCACAAAACCAGGAAGAAGAGAAAAAAAGAGGCGAAGAATCTATGGAACCAGAACACGTCATTCAATTGAATGACACTACAAAAATAAGCATCAAGGAAGATACGACCACTGGGGTTACACATGTCAAACCACCTATTAAAGAGGAAGATCAAACTCCAGTGAGTAAGGAAAAGAAGGAGATCCAACACCAAGAACAGACCGTAATCGAGGTGCCTGATGACACACCTCAGGGACATAAAGGAGACATGGGGGCTGAGCCAAGGATCCAGCTTCAGATCAGGCAGCCCCATGACACCACATTACACATTGCTCAAGGCAAAGACGTAAACACCGGAGAAGAGCCGGCAATACCGAAAACATGGCTTAATGTGGATGTTACACAGTTGAAACCTGTAGTAAAACAGATGATTCAAACAGCCATGGACACTCAGCAGCAGATGATGGATATAGATGCCGAATATGATCAAGCAAAAAGGGAAAAGAATCAGTTTCAACTCATGAGTGAACAACTATCGGCCCAGTTGATTGCAGCACAAAAGGAAGTAGCAAATAAAAATACTGAAGTGCTGGCAATCCAGACACAACATGCAGCATCCATTGCTCAGAATAAACAGCTGCATACACAACTGGAAGAGTTGCAAAAATTACACAAAGCAAGCGAGGCTGAAAAAGAGAAAATGAAGATGCGAAGCATGCTATTGGAGCAACAACTCAAGCTATATCTAGAAGAGAACGACAGCCTACACAATAGAAATAAAGAATTAATGAAGTCTCTATTATATGACCAACCACTCATCCAACAGGGACCCTCAGACACTAAAGAACAGGAATTAAGAGAACAGATAGCAGAGTATGCCGAGTTGCTGCGACAAGCTAAAGAAGTACAAGAAGAATCAGAACGGCAGCACACTCAGGAAATAAGTGAGCTCAAAAAGCAGCTGAATATAGCACAGGCAAAACTGGTCCAAAGCTACAGTGAAAATATGGATCATGTAGCTGACATAGGTAAGGAACTACTGGCAACCAAAAAAGCACTCGGAGAAGCCATACAAAAGATAAAGGAAAAAGATGAATGCATCGAACAGCTAAAGAATCAGAAGAAAGACAAAGAACCGATCGGGACATCAGTAGTGCCAGAAAAGAAACATCCTATTGACGAGGTAGAGGTAAGCCCTCTATCTCAACCGATCTATCATTCTCCCATACGTGAGCAGGTGGCGGATCTACATGATGATCATCCTATGCCATATACTGCAGACATAAGTCAGAAGGAACGGGCACTAGTGGTGTCCCGATTGACGGAAAATTTTGAAAATGAAGTTATTAAAGTCATGAAAGAAGCAAAGATCAAAGGAAAAGACTTAGAGACGCTTATGAAGCCTTTCAATATTCCATATGGATTACTGAAAGAGAAAACACGTCAATACATCAAGAAGATCACAAAAACGAGTCCTGATAAGCAGCTCAACTTCGAAAATGACACATTCAATTTCACTCAAACAGAATTTGAAGCCGCACAGCCAGTTTGGAGAAGAAAGTTTTTGGAGAAACACCCGACACTAAGGATACACTGGCAAGCTGCTCCATATTCCCTGCAGGTAAACCCTGCATTTTGTCCTGTACCTCGTAGAAGAGAAGCTAGAGCATTTTCGGACATGCAAAGGAATGGTACACTAAATAATCAGTGGCTGAATTATCCGCTACTTCCGAGCCCGCCACATAATTATTTGCCAACGGAAGATTATATGGTAAAAAACAATAGAATTTTGGCTGCAAAACTATGCGACAGTACCAGATTTAGCTATCAAAATGACAAACAAAATACTTAGCATGATCCTTACAGTTTTGAAGGTCTTCAAGCATGCGGCCTATACCTTTTTGAATTTTATTGGAATTAACCAAGGCACAGACATACTTATTTTTGATCTATCAGTGATGCCAAGCAGACCAACTATAATGGCTTATTACTCCAGGCTTATGTTCTTGCCAAGTCCATATATGCAGACATTTGAAGAAGCGTTTTTTACAGGATTTTTTGAGATTGATTCTGAGATATTTTTGAAGATGTCATCTAATCTCAATGCTAGATTAGTAGCATATGAATTAAGCTTCTTTGCAGATCACAGACAGCCACCACATGATGGCGTGAAGGCAGAACAGTGGAAACAACTGATGATACGTGAAGCTAATATGTTGAATGATAAGGAGCAAACAGTATATCGAACATATGCCCGTCGCTTATCAAAGCCTGTCGGGGACGACAGAGTCCAGGAGGGGGGCAGTGTTGAGGGAGAGACGAGTAAAAAGAAGAAAAGAAGAAGACAACGAAAGAAGCAGCTTCACTAAAAAGCAAGATTTGAAGATACATCTCTACAGGAAGCCCCGCAGGGGCGCAACACCCATCTCTGCACAGAGCCCCGCAGGGGTGCACACACCAAGGAAAAGCACGCAGCTAAAAGGAGGAATCAGGGCCAACAAGTATCACATATGTGGGGAGGATTCAGATCAAGGCTTACGAGCTACATCCGCATATGTGCACTAATGGCGTGCGTGGCAAACCGAATCGCACACACCAAGGAAAGGACGTAACCCACATGGGTGCTTCAACCTCTTGATCTCTGGAAGGTCCAGATCGAAGACTGAAGCACCACATCTTCAGACCTTCCACTGGTGGCGTGCGCGACAACCCAGAATTAAGGAACCTATAGGTGAATTAGACTGCAGAATATCAGGAGTCAGTCTAACTCCAGGGGTTGCGGGCGATCAAGGCAAATACATCAGACCCAGAGAATGTAAAACAAGAATTAAGAAGAGGCCGTCAAAACTGAACACCTGTTTTATAAACAGGTAACAATGAGCAAAGGTTGCGTGCAGTGAAAAGAAGTGAATAACACAGCAAGGTCCGATGTGTGCAACCAGGACAAATCAGAGCGCCTCTAAAACGTAATGCAAGATCAAGAATCAGACAATACTGACCACTGGGTGCGTGCGGACAACAAACTGATGACAAGAAGCAAAGCCTGTCAAGGGACGACAGACACGAAGAGGGGGAGAGTGTTGCAGAGCTAAAGAGCGCACAAAGCAGAGAAAAAGACGGGCCCCAAAATTTTTCCGATTTGGACTTCATATTTTTGTACCATAATCATTCTTGTAATATATTTTCCGTTGTAAAGGCACTAGAGGAGTCCTCTAGATGCATCCCCACAGAAGATTAGAAGCTTACCCATGTAAAATAGTAGAAATTTAGTCTTTTAGTGAATAAAGTGCCGGTCTCTTGTGTGAAAGGACCATTTTTTAGGGCACTAGTATATAAGTCAAATGTGACTCTTTGTAAAGAACTTTTTGCCATTGTGAGAACGGAGAGCACACAATTCGAATTTGTGTCTTCTTCCCTCCTTATCTTCTTCTTCGTGAGCTTGTATGCATGTGTATTGCTTGGAAAGAGTGCTTGTGAGTGTTGTCTATCCATGAAAGTGTATCTTTGCTGTAGGAAGGGTGTGTGCGAAGTGTAGGAAGTACTGAAGTGTAGGAAAGTATTCCCGCAACTCAGTATTTCGCTCATAACTTGAAGTAAGAGCGTCAGAATCGAGTGAAACCACTACCATTGGATGCGTCTTCTCGAGAGCTTCGAAACGCATATGCTATTTGCTATATTTGGAGTTCGGAGCTGGGAGAAAAGTCCAAAATACTGACGGCTGCTGCACCAAGTATCGTTTCGCCTTGACCAACAGTTGGAGCTTGTTTGGATAAGTCTTTGCCTCATTTACATTCTTTGAGTAGTTCATTTGCATTGACCATTACATGATTGCATGTCTTCATACACTCGGCTAGGTTTGTATACTCTTTGGATTGATAATTAAAAGCGTGTATCCCCACTATATGCACTTGTGAGGGGATTGAGGTATAGTCTCTTTCTCCGCAAGTCCCTAAGTTGATACTTAGGTCAACACACTACTTTTCTTTTCTTTTTCTTTTGACTGCTCTCACTTCCATCCTTTGAATTTACCGTTTTAATACTTGTGAGAGCTTCTTCTTTCTGGGTGAACACTCCTATATCTTCTAGATAGTGCTGCTCTGAGTTAAAGCAACTATCCATCACAATGGACTCTATATCATCGTCATTCTCTTCTTCTTCTATGACATCACTAGGGTCACATTCTTCTAGCAAGGGCTGACACATGAACACTGAGATATCATAACCCTCCTAATCACAATGAGGTGTCCATTGTTCTTCATTGACAGCAATGTCCATGGTGGCTAAGATTTCTGGCCAGCCATGAGGCTCAAATTCCTCATCTGGAAAGATCATCGGTGTATAGGCTGGGTCTTTAATTGGTCTATCTTCTGGCAAAGTTCCTTCTTCTCTTGCCTTTAAACGTTTTTCCTCTTCCTCTGCGACCTTGCACATCCACAAATGAGTATCTTCATGCAACCATGATGGATCAGGTGAACTTTCAGAATGCAGAGAGATGGAATCTTCTTTCGCTTTGTGGATAGAATTCCACTGTAGGGGTGGTACATCTCTGAAGGTGTAATCCTTCAAATTGACCTTGGTGGTGACCCCTAAGTGCTGTAAGTACAAGGAGTTAGTTCCCCAATCCTGTACTATTTGCAATTGTCGTAGGAAGGGTCTTCCTAGGATTATCTCATAGACATTATTTTTCTCAAAGTCACATATAGCAAATGTATGTTCAAACTCCACACCACAAGTGGTTAGAGTTATCCCTTCTAGCAATCCTAGAGGTCTTTCAAAATGACCATCAGCCATTTGAAGCTTCATTCTAGTTGGTCTTAATGTGGGCTTGCCCCATTGCTTCCACAAGGAGGTGGTCGCAATAGCAACACCAGCACCTGAATCTATGATTGCTTTGGTTGTGAAACCTTGGTAGGTGATTGGAAGATAAGTATTACCTTCTTCACTGTGAAGAGATGGATAGGTATGTGCTTGAAGATGAAGAGGTGTTGCAAAATCCTTGATCTACACCAGCCAAATGAACTCCAGGAGTATATGGTGGGCCCTTTTAGCTTGCCAATGGATGTATTGGACACCCTATGTACCTTGGAAGATCACTCTCAAAAAGATAGATCAAAGCAGATAAGTTGGAGTTAGCTCAGAGGTGAAAACTTGCTATTCTTGGTTCATACACCTGTCCAGTGTTTTACATAATTCTCTAAGCACAGCAGCAATTAGCTCAATTCCTCTTGGGGAAGTCTAGGCAACTTAAAGAGCTAACTTTCAAGAGTAATCTCATAAAAAATAATGAACCACACACTGAGAATGAGTTTTAACAAGTGATGACATCATCCCGATTTTCACGGGCTGCTACAGAAATAGACCAGTGAATAGAAAAATCAGCATAACTCAAAATGTAGAAATCCAATGATTATGAAAATTTGTATGGTTATACTAGACAGTAAGATAAATCCAACAAGCTTTAAATCACTGAATTTGGATACATAACCACTTAGAAATGGCTCTGACAAGATGAGTGAAAAAGTCGGGTACTTGACAGAGAAGTGAAGATGAACAGACCCTGTTGACGTCAAATGAACATAACTGAAGATTGCAACATCCAAATGACATGAAAATTTGTGAGCATATAGTAGACTTATAGAGCTAACTTTAACAAGTTAAATCACTGAAAATGATGCACCAAGCTTAGAGAAAACATCTCTGCAAGCTGACTGAGAAAAACTGAGAGTAATGGCAGTGAGTAGTACACTTCACAAGAACATGGAAAGATGAACTCAAATAATCATGAAAATGAAAGTATATTGCTTGTACAATACAATGACTTACTGATACATATGTGTGCCTTGTAATCACACCTTGATATGGCATAAAGCTCAGCTCTTGGAGGTCTTCACATAGGTCTCTCTAACCACGACTAAAACTGCCATCTATTTATAGTTGACTTTGGGAGGCTAACTTCCCTCAATCACTCTCCAATCAATCAATGATTGATTTGATTCTCTACCTACCACAAATCACGAATTCGTGGCTCCTCTTTCCATTCTTGATCATGTGGACTCAACCACTTAAGATTCTCTTACTTTTACATTAAGTAAACTCTTCAAAAGTTACAAGAGGTAGTTCACAAGTGAACTTTACATAGTCTTCTTTTTAAAGCTTCTTCTAAGACTTTGTGAGACTCAAGCCAATACTTAGGCTTGTCATAGACTTGCTCCAACAGCTCCCCCTCAAGCCAAGTATGCTTGAGGTCTTCAATCTTCCAAGATTACCTGCAAACCAATCATAGCCTTGAATTTGCAAAGCTTTGTACCATCCAATGCTTTGGTTAGAATATCTGCACATTGTTGATGAGTGGACACATATGATATTTGAATCTCTTTGCTTAGAACCTTTTCTCGTACATAGTGATAATGAACTTCAATATGTTTAGTCCTTGCATGAAAAATAGGATTAGCAGCCAAATGAATAGAACTCATATTGTCACCAAAAATAGTTGGAGTTCCAAACTCCAATAACTTGGTAGGATGTCACCTTCTAAAGTGGCTAGTTGTACTTCTCCGCTTGTGGAGATCCTATTGATCATCATTGGTCCATAGCCTCTCTTCTCTAACTTTCGTGCATGCTGCTTCAAGGTGTAGACTAGGACTAGGTCTCCTGCTTTCAAGCCCATATCCTTCACATGTGCGTCGAAATAGGATTTTTGCCTCTTCTTGGTTGCATAAATTCCTGCTACCCCTCTCAATCGTGTTTCCCCTAATCGTTCAAGATCAAAGACTCTAGAGGAAAGCTCATGGCCTGTCCATTCATGCTCTTGTGCTACTTTCAATGTGAGTATCAAGAAGTCCAATGGTAGCACTACATTTTGGCCAAACACCATCTAAAAGGGTGTAGCTTAGAGACCCATTTTATAGGCGACTCTGTATGCCCAAACAACATGGTGTAGCTGTTTGTACCAATCAGAGCGTTTGTTATTAACCAACTTGGTCAATACATTGCATAGAATTTTATTTGTGCTCTCAACCTGTCCATTAGCTTGTGGATGATAGGGGGCAGACTTCTTGTGTATCACCAAGAACTCTTGGAGAAGGTTTTCTATAACTTCATTCAAGAAGTGCATGCCTCTATCACTTACTAGCTCTATTGGTAGCCCGTATCTGGTGAACACATTCTTGAATAAGAACTTAGAAGTGGTCTACGCGTCATTCTTTGTTGTAGCTTTTACTTCTACCCACTTGGTTAGATAGTCAGTGGCCACAATAATATATTCAACATGGGAACCCTTAGCTGGGGGATTAATAGGACCAACAAAGTCTATTCCCCACTTAGATAAAGCACGTCCACCCATCATAGGTTTCAATGACATCTCATCTTTACGTATAGGATACTGAGTTCGCTGACAAACATCGAACCTTTTCACATAGGTATGTGCATCCATGTGAAGTGTGGGCCACCAAAGACCTGCAAATAGTATTGCATTGATCACCGGATCTGGTCAAAAGTGTCTTCCTGCTACACCTTGGTGAGCAGTTCCCAAGATCTTCAGATATTCGCTCTCGTGGACACACAATCTAAGATACCCATCTTTACCACATTTGTATAAATTATCTCCAATGAGTGAGTAGTCTAGTGCTTCTTGTTCTAAGCTCCTTTGTCTAGCCAACATCATATCTTGGGGGAAGGTTTTTGTCCTCAAATAGGCTACTAGTGGCTCGCTCCAATCTGGTATTAACGACACTTGGTATAGTGTAGCGTGCTCCACAGGTGGTTTAATATGACAAACTGGGCATTCTTTACACAACTTATGGACATCTGCTTCCATAGTCGGCCAATGCACTCTGAGTCTCCTTAGTTTTTGTAGGGTTCATTGCCTTGAGTAATGCTGCCATAATGCACCTACATTTGCTAATTGCAACCACTTAGCATACTCATCCTCTTCCACACAACAAGCTAATATCCCTTGATCTATATGCTTGTACATACTCCCTACCATGATATGATACTTTTGGGCTTTCACTATCTCTCTATCTTCTGTGTTTATTACCGGGTGATTAGGCCCGTATGTCAATACTGGCACTAATGGGTTAGCCCACTGAGGTACAACTTCCAAATTAAACAAGTAAGCATCAGGAAGGTCATCTGACACTCCTTGTGGGGCCTCTCCGGAAGTGAGCCTTGAGAGATGATCCGCTCTCAAGTGAGTCTTGCCCTTCCTCACCACTACCTCAAAATCATAATCCATTAGTAAGAGGAACCATCTTACTAATCTACATGTATTGCATGGCTTGTTTACCAAGTAAAGTAGAGCTTGATGATTAGTTAAAAATTTGAACTTATTTGCAAGCAAATAGTGTCTAAATTTTTTAACCGCATATACCATGCCTAATCCTTCTCTCTCCGTAGTGGTATAATTTTGTTCAGCTACATTCAATTGTCTACTAGCATAGGCAATTAGAAGATTAAATTACCTTCACCCGTAGGCTGTGCTAGCACACATCCTATAGCATAATTGGATGCATCCACATGGACATGAAATGGCTTGTTCCAATCTGGTGTAGTCAAGATTGGTGTTGAACACAATCATCGTTTAAGCTCATTGAAGGAATTCTCACATTCATCAGTCCACTCAAAGTTGGTCAAAAGTCCATATAGAGGCTTTGCAATGATTGCATACATGTGTATGAAGCGTCAATAATAACCACAATGCCCCATGAAAGCTTGTACTTCCTTGACGTTCCTTGGTCTAGGTAGCTCTGCAATAGCTCTCACTTTCTCTTCGTCAGTGGATATGCCATTCTTTGACACTATATGTCCTAGAATCTTGCCTTGCCTGACCATGAACACACACTTTTCTGGGTTCAAGCAGACTTGATATTCTCTACATTTGTCAAAGATTTGCCTAAGTTCAGGTATGTGTGTTTGTCTAATGTTGGAATGAGCACAAAGATCATCAGCATAGACTTCCAAATTCTTCCTCAAGAATTCTTTAAACACGTGGCACATCAATCTCTGGAAGGTTGCAGGTGCATTGGTTAGACTGAATGGCATTACCCGAAAGGCAAATATGCCCCACTATGTGGCAAAAGCTGTCTTATGCTGATCTTCTGGAGCAATGCCTACTTGATTGTAGCCAGAAAATCCATCCAAGAAGTTGTACACTTCCTTTCCTGCTACCCTTTCTAATAGATGCTCAGTGATTGGAAGTGGACAACTATCCCTGATAGTGGCTGCGTTAACCTTCTTCAAGTTAATGCATACACATAGTTTTCCATTCTCCTTGGGCACCACTACAATGGGGGAAACCCATTCAGTGTGCTCAATTTCATAGATAAATCCGGCTTCAACCAAGCGATCTATCTCTTCTTTGATCTTGGCAGCATAGTTGTCATTTTATGTGTAAGGTTCTGTTTAGAGGGTCTGGCATCTGAGGTCATGGGGATCGTGTGGGAGCATATGTCGGGGTCTACACCTTTCAAGTCCTTGTAACTCCAAGCGAATACATCTCTATATTCTCTCAACAAGGCTATCAATTCATGCTCCTCATCCTCACTTAGGTCATGTCCTATGTATGTGCATCTCTCTTCACCTTCTTCTATGGCTACCACTATTTTCTTGGTGGTTTCTTTGTTATCATAGGCGTCTCCTGCTTGTGCATCATGTTTTGACATTCTTATCATGAATCTCCTGTCTTCAACTTCGTACTTCTTGAAATTGTCAGGGACCTCAAACAAAGATTCTTCTTCCTCTGGTATGACTTCTCTCTTCTTTCTCTTCTTGCCTTCGTTCTTACTGGTCACTTGTGTGGTTAATCTCACCTCATTGGTAAGCTCTTCATGTCTCTAAGGGTGAACTTCCACTTCATAGAAATATTCCTCATCTGATGCAAAGGGTGGGTCCATAATGATTGACTCTAGATCGGAGTCACTTGCGTCCTTGAATGCATCAGTACTGGGTTCACATTCTTCAATAATTGGATCACACATGATTGGCTCTACTGTGAAGATTGAAATATCATAGCCATCCTCGTCATAGTGGGGTGTCCACTGTTCTTCATTGATGGCTACATCCATAGTTGCTAAAATTTCTGCCCAACCGTGGGGTTCAAATTCTTCATCAGTGAATACTACCGGTGCATAGGTTGCGTCTTGAATTGTTCTATGAGTTTCCTTCGCACCTAGTTCTCTGGCATGTTCTCTCTTTTCTTCCTCTACTGCTACTTTGCACATACATAAGTGAGTGTCTTCATGCATCCATGAGGATCCTGATACTATGGAATGCACTGACTCATTATCATCTTTGGCTCTATGAATGGGATTCCATTGGATGGGGGTACATCTCTATGAGAGTAATCCTTGAGATTAACTTTGGTTGTAACACCTAGGTGTTGCAGATACAAGGAATTGGTTCCCCAATCATGTACCACTTGCAATTGCCGCATAAATGGCCTTCCCAAAATCATCTCCTAGGCTTGATTTTTGCTAAAGTCACATATAGCAAAAGTATGCTCGAACTCGACACCACATGTAGTGAGGGTTACTCCTTCTAGCAATCCTAAGGGCCTCTCAATATGACCATCGGCCATTTGCAATTTCATTCTCGTCGGCCTGAGTGTTGGCTTGCCCCAACGCTTCCATAGGGAAGTGGTAGCAATTGCAACTCCTGCACCTGAGTCCGAAATTGCCTTGGTTGTGTATCCCTTATGTGTAATGGGAAGATAGGTGTTTCCTTCTTCTCCTTTGCTCATGTCTCCTATCTTGTCCAAAGGTATTTCTGGTACTGTTGTGTGGGATCCTACCTGGGAACGAGATTTCGTTACGTCTTGCACTTGTTTGGCTACATGTTTCCATAATTCAAGCTTAACCTTGAGTAGCTCTTCTAAAGTGAGGTTGCACTGCACTTTAGTGTTCTTTACTACCTCCGTATTCCTAGGTATGATCGAATCTTCATTTCTGATCATGACCATGGGTGCTCTCATGCAAGTAGACTTAGTTTCCCAGGGCCCGGTGAAATGGGGTAATTCCTGCAAGGAATTAGACTCAAAGTCTAACCTCTCATGAGATTGGGCACTCTCCTGTTCTCCATAAATGGAAGGAATGTCTTGTGGGAGTTGATCGTGCATGTCATCCAAAATTTCAATTGGAGGCGGGTCTTCACTTTCTTTAGCCCATTTCTCTTCTTGAATCTCTCGCCGGAATTCTGGTGAATACTAACTCATAGAAGAAGAGGTGTCTGGTTCAGTGGAGTTAGGCACATAAGCTTCCTGGGGAGGAATGCTTATTCTATCACTTGCACTCTCCTTAAGCTGGGAGGAGGCTCCATTTCCAGACTTTGCAAGTAACCTTTCCAATCTATCTAATAGACCATCAAAATGCAATGGTGTTCTAGTAGAGTAGAGCCATCGAACAAGCGACTGGCTTCAAACATAGCTTGCACCAATTCTACCATCTTTGCACAAAGTTTTGTTCTCTCTATCTCTAGATCGGCTCTAGGGTAACATTTGTCATGATCTGTCATGTTTGGCCCTTCTTGGATATTGGCCTGATATGCTTTAAGCATCATGTCTAGATCCTCAAGAGTGATCGGCTCAGACTGATCCTACTCTGGGTGGTGGGTGGGTTATGTGTGGTGGATTAGAAAGTTGGGGAATGAAAAGTGATGGGTTTGTCGGAGATGGAAAGGGTGGTGGTGGGGTAGTGTGAGCGTGGTTTTGAGATGCGAGTTCACTTATCTTTGCTTTGGTTTCTCTCAAGCTTTCTTCAAGTTCACTCAATTTTTGTGACCATTGCCTATTCATTCTCTCCCGGCTATCTCTCCAAGCTCTTGTCCTTTTCTTGGTTATACTCTCTGTCTCACTAACCTCAGAACTCTTTTCTTACCCTACTTCTTGAGTTTGCTGCAAAGCTTGAGCTCGGATGACTTCTTGCACTGGGGCAGTGGAAGTCACACTTCTTGTAGAGTCTACTACTAGTCACATGACATTGATAGGAGTGATTTTTGGCATATTAATGGGGTTCTTTGGGCAATCTCCTAAAAGATGCTCTTTTCCATAATCTTGACAGAAGCCCTGAATTGTCATAGGTTGGGGTTGTGTAGGGGCAGGCATTGGACAATCACGAATGAGGTGATCCCCCTGACATCGATAGCATGGTCCTCTAGGAAATGGGGGTCTTACTTGCCTAGGTTGAGGTCTAGAGTTGGGGTTCGCATACATGACATTTGCATACTCTAGCTCGCAACTAGGTTCACTCGGATCTTCAGAGTAATATAACTCGTTATGCTCAGGTGACTGCATGTAGTAAGCCTCTAGACTATCCATGTGAGTAGAGTCAAAACTATGATCACTCGGGTCACTTTCTGAAAGAAATGGTGTTAGTGGCACTATGGCTCTGTTCAGGTTCTCTTCTGTAGCTGTGTACTTTACGGGAATCACATTGGCTGGGGTTGGAGGTTGTTGAGCTAACACAGGTTGAGGCCTTTGTTGGTTTTGGTAGGGTTGTTGATAGGGTTGTTGTGGTCTGCCATATTGTTGTGGTGGGTATTGGTTTTGGTATCTTCCCTGTTGAGGATATGGCTGTAGATAAGGTTGCCTAACCGCTTGCTTATTATATGGGCAATCTTGAGTAGTGTGATTGGTGTACCTCCGTTCTATGGTGCAGTACTGGCTACTAGGATTCACTTGGGGTTGTGTCATAATGGGACATACACTAGCCAAATGGTCTCCTCCACATGTATAGCATCGTTTCCCTAGAGCAAATCTTGGAATTTTTTTGCTATAGACACCTAGTTTCTGAGCTACCTTTTCTGCAAGTTCCTCAATAGATGTGGATTGACCGGAAGTAAGGCTACTAGAGCTATCTGAATCCTTGTAGATTTTTGAAAGCTCCAGCTCCTCTCCTAGATTATCCTCAATGTCAATGCACATGCGTACACATTCTTCTATGGTTCTGGGGTCTTTCAGATACACATATGATCTAAGCTTGGTACTCAACAATCCATCTAAAAACAAAGCCACTTTCTTGGCTGGTGTGGATAACTCAGGCATCGGACACCTCTCTAGGTATTGCCTAAACCGTCTTCCAGCCAGTCGGACTGTCTCTTGAGGTGTTTGCTTGAAGCTATGAATTAGGGAGGAAGTATTATGCCGTATGCCACTCTTAGAGAACTCAGTGATGAAAGCTTCTAAAAGTTGGTCTATGATCCTAAACTGCCTCTCACGTAGTGTTTGAAACCACGTAACAACTGTGCTTCTAAGGGTTAGACCAAAAGCATTGTATTGCGTGAATAGGTCCTCCACTTGTTCAACTCTCAAGACTTGTCTAAATTCAGCTACATGATCGTATGGGTCTCCTGTGCCATCGAAATAGTTCTTCATGGACTTCACCAACTGGGTTGGCCTCAAAGTTCTAGTGTGTTCTCTAGGCCTTGGCAAGGGAAAATCATGAGCATTTCTTTGGTTCCTTGGTTCTCTAGGTCTCTCCGTTTCCACTTTATTTGCCTTTGTTCTCATCCTCTCTCTTCCTATTGGGTTGGCAAAGCTTACCTCTGGCCTGTCTCTACTTCTGTCCCTTTGAGCTCCATGAACTTGAGATGTTCCCGCTCCTTGGTGGCCATAAGAGACATTAGATCTTGGTTGGCAAAAAATAAATTCACCCTTCCAAGTGTAGGCATGTCTACCATGTTCTGTGACCACGAAGATCATCTCTGAAGTATTGTCTAAATAGGTCACTTTGCCTGGGCTATCAGGATCTTTGAACTCATAGATTGTGATCGTTCCTACCTCATAGGACTGATCAGGCTTATACCTCCAAAAGGCTTCATGGTATCTCAGTTCAAGAGAAAATCTATGCTCTTGTTGTCCTGGGGTACCCACTCTGGTGTGACGATTCTCGTAAGAACTGATTTAGCTCGAGGGGTCCTAGGCTCTCTTCCCATGTTCCCTTGCTCTATGTCACCTATGTCCGTCTCTAGGATTACATTACCAAATTCGTCTGTCCTCTCTAGGTGGTCGGGGACTACATACATAGTTCCCTCTTTATCCAGGTATGTGCCATTTTCAAACTTCACTTCTGGGTGCTCTAGTCCAATGGGTTGATCTGGGTTTTTAATATGGACTACGGATCTTCTTAGACCGTCCTCATAGACGTAAGAACCTAATCGGTTGGTCCTAAGATATTCGAGTTGAGTCTTGTAAGGGCCTTCAACCTTTTGTAGGTAGGCCACACCTGAACTTCCTGTGGGTCTCTCCATACCATGAGACATCTCGGACCCGCTAGTTTCAGAACTAGGGTAGTGTGATTAATGGCTCAACTGTTGGGCCCAAGACCAAGTAGTATGATTGACACTGGCCTGTGAAGACCTAAGACTCTGTCTATCTCTTCCTAGGTGTCGTCCTGATCTCAGGTTCATATGCCTAATTGAATAGCCCCAATTTTCCCAAGTGCAACCTCGTTGTGGATTAGTTTGTAGTAGTCACTTGTTCTTTTTAATTTCTTAGGATGTCACTTCTTGTCCAACAATCGTCGTCACAAGGAACACTTAGGTTTTATCGTACTTGAGTTTGGTCGCTTGATTTAAATTCTTTTTCCTTAGGTCGTTTTGCAATTGGAACTTCTTTGTACTTGCACTTGAGTGATTAGAGTTCTTGGACTTGGTCATGCTTAACGTAACCCTAATTGATCTAAACCTCTATTCGTACTTAGCCTAAGCTAAGAATTGACAGAGGGTGTTGAGAATTTCCAACCTTAAGGCTCCTTCCTTGGTTGTCCTTGTGTGCCCAGGAAGCGTGTTGCCAAGCTTGCACTTACTCTTGCTTGGATTGCCCTTCGATGCTCTCAATGGACTTGTAAAAGTCCCAAGGTTAGCTCAAGATCTCAATTCAAAAAACACATCAAACCAATTTCATTCATGCAATTCAGAGATTTACTTGTTCTTTGGCTTTGTGGAAGACAATCCTAAAAATTCCCCAACTTTCCTACCCTGGGGTATGGTCAACTTCAAAATACCCTCTCTAACAACAAGCCTACGATCACTCCGAACGGATTTCGTATGAGGAAGTTATGACTGTTCACGCATTTAGGGTTCAAAACAGGCTCTCAGGGTTCAAGAATTTTTTTATGATTTTCTCGGTATTTTGCCCACTTCTAAGGCTCTAAGGTAGTCTCAATGTGTTAGAAATCAAGCCCAAAAATTATCCCAAGTCAATCAATTATTACACTCCAAAAAATTATTCGTGAGGTCGGTGTATCACGATAGCTCGGGTCAGTGTGTTGCGATAGATGGGAGTGTTGCGATAGGTTGGGTGTGTTGCAATAGACTGGTGTGTCGCGATACCTCGGTGTGTCGCGATACCATGGTGTGTCGCGATACTTGGGTGTGTTGAAATAGGTCGGGTGTGTCGCAATACCTCGGTGTGTCGCCATAGACTGGTGTGTCGTGATAGGTGGGTGTGTCGCGATACCTCGATGTGTCGTGATACCTCGGGATATGGTGAATTTTACTGATCAGGCTAGTGATTCTAGGAGCTCTCTGTCTGCACTGTGTCGTGGTGCACTCAGAATCGTGATTGGGTCAACTTTTTGGTGTGTCACGATAGCTCAAGCTTGATGCCTCGGGGCATGTGCAGAGAATTTCCGTACCTGGTGAGCTTGCTGGAGATGGTGAGGATGCTGCAACCTGCAAGAATCATGCAAAAACACACAAAAACAACAATACACACTCGCTCTCTCTCAAACTCGCACAAAGCAAATGAGGAGAATGAAATGGAAGAGGGAAAACGAAGTGGAGAAGGAGATGTGGATGGAGGTGGAGATGGAGAAAAAAAACAAGAAAATTACCTACTACTTACCATTCCAACACGTCCTCTCTACGTCTTACCATCACACGCTCGTCCTCAAAGCTCGATCCCCGGCAACGGCGCCAAAATTTGGTGTAGCTCAATGATGAGTAGCACC
>CM035415.1:2276219-2356219 GCA_020310875.1 Ceratopteris richardii | reverse complement strand
ATATTTTTCCTCCGGCACACTAACCATTGAAGCATTCACACAGAGCCTTATAAAAGTAAAAAAAAATGCATTTCCATTAGTTAAAGAAGCACCTAACCAATAGAAATATATTTTTCCTCCCGCACACTTTTGTTCTGTGGGGCGAGAGTCGCCCCTCAGATTTGGTGGACCCGGAACAAACGAGGTATTTTTGCATCCAATAAAATGTTTGCACGTGGATAGCATAGCCCTGGGTGTGAGCCCAGCCTAAATTGATGAATCAGCTGTGTTTTATGGAGTTGTCTCGTTAGTTGGCAGGCAATCAGAAGGTATCTTTCGGGGTTGAAACCATGAATGCTGATGGAGCTACCGTAATGGAACTTTCAACAACGCAGCAGGCTGAATTCCCGAGTAGGAGGAGATGGAAGAAGAAAAGGAAGAGGAGGAAGAACGGGAGAACATATACGAATTATGAATCTAACATAGTTCATGCTGATCTATGACGATTGTGTACGTCTTAGCCGATGTCTCGCGGTTGAGATATATTGATATGAAACACCACTATTTCTATTTCATGCAGCATTGCTTGTCATGAGGACGTGATTGGATGAAACCTTGCAGTAAAAATTCATGGAATCAACTCATTTCCGATCATATAAAACATGGAGACATGCAGGGTGCTCTTTCGGTCTATTGGAATTTGCGAGACAGCGCTACTTTTCACCCCACACGTTCAACCCTAATCTTTCTGGTCAAAGCTTGTGCTACATTGAAAGAATTAGAGAAAGGCAGTGCACTGCATTCTGATATTATCCGCAGTAGGCTTTTTGACAAGGATGCTCATGTTGTCAGTACTTTGATAGATATGTATGCTAAGTGTGGTTCCTTGGCGCAGGCACAGGCAACCTTTGATGCAACATCTAATCGTGATGTTGTTATGTGGACAGCTCTTATTGGAGGCTATGCTGATGCTGGAGATGGTGAAAACGCTCTGTATCTTGCTAAGCAAATGGAGTGTAGTGGAGTTACCCCAGATCTTTTCACAATATTATGCTGCTTGAAAGCTTGCAGAAGTTCCAACTCTTTGGCTCAGGCATATGGGATACATTTGCAAGCCATCTTGAGAGGATTGGAAGGAGTGCCTGTAGTTGGTAATACCTTGGTTGACATGTATGCCAAGTATGGCATGCTTGAAACAGCGCACAAAGTTTTTGACAGTCTTTTGGATAAGAACGTTGTTAGCTGGACAGCTCTGATAAGTGGCTACACAGAGCATGGACATGGGGAGAGCGCTCTTGGATGTTTCAAGCAGATGCATCATTATCATAGCTGCTCAAATACAGTCACTTTTATTTGTGTCTTGAAAGCTTGTAGCACAATTGGGGCTGTTGCGGATGGCCAGTATGTGCATTCTGAAATTGTTAAGAGAGGATTGGAGAGAGAGCCTCTGGTTGGTAATACTTTGATCAATATGTATGCAAAGTGGGGCTTTCTTGCAGAAGCACATGCTGTTTTGGACAAGGTTCCAGATGTAAATGTGGTAGCATGCAATGCATTATTATCTGGATATGTTGATCATGGAAATGCTGAGGAGGTATTTACCTTCTTTGAGGAAATGCAAAAACTTCAGATTGCACCAAATTCTATCACTTTTGTCTGTTGTTTAAAGGCTTGTCGCAGCACAGGGGTGACGGGAAAAAGCTTTAGATTACACAAGGAAATTATAAAGGCAGGCTGTGAAAAAGTGTTACTTGTTAGCAGCACCTTGGCTGATACATATGCCAAAAGTGGTTTTCTTGCAGAGGCACAAACAGTATTCAATACCCTTCCAGTTCGGGATGTTATTGCATGGACAGCTTTGATAACTGGTTATGCAGAGCATGACAGGGGTGACGATGCACTCTATTATCTTGAAGAGATGCAGCGTGAAGGTGTATACATGAATGTTGCTACATTAACCTCTGCACTGAAGGCCTGTGCAAATGTTGGAGCTGTTGTCAAGGGTAAAGAAATACACACTGACGTATTCAGGAAAGGGCTGGAAAATGATTCTCTGGTAAGCAGTTCTTTAGTCTGTATGTATGCTAAAAGCGGTTTCCTTAAAGAGGCAAATAATGTTTTTGATATGCTTCCAGTCCAAGATGAGGTTGCATTTAACTCACTTCTTATTGCATATGCACAGATTGGGGAAAGTGATGCTATTTTCTCATTGTTTGATAAAATGTGCACAGAAGATAGAAGGCCTGATATGGTTACATTTATCGGTGTGCTTCATGCATGTAGTCACAGTGCTCTTGTTGATGAGGGCCAAATTAGTTTGAACATCTTGAGCAGTGATTATGGAATTATTCCCACAGTGGAACACTGTTCTTGCATGATTGATCTCTTTAGCCGTGCAGGTAATTTATGTAGGATATTTACCATGATATTGAAGATGCCATTTCATCCAGGTACTGTAGAATGGATCACTGTGCTTGGGGCTTGTCAAAGGTGGAGTGATGAACGAATTGGAAAACTTGCTTTTGAGCATGCAGTGGAGTTGGACAACAGGAATATAGGTGCATATACTAGCATGTATAATATATGTGCAGATGTTTACATGAAAGAAGTCATTGGTCATGAATATCGAAATTAAAATGGTATCCTCTAGCCTTTAATGCCATCTTGCAAATTTGGATACTATCTTGTTCTACTTGTCATTTTGAAGGCCAAAAATTTTCATTGGCATGCAAATGAAGCAAGCAAAGTTAGAGAGATAGATAGATAGGTAGATAGGGGGAGAGCGAGAGAGAGAGAAAGATAGACAGATGGATAGATTGATAGATTTATTCTATAGATAGAAAGATGGATTTAATAGATTTATAGATAGATGAATTCAATAGATTGTATAGATGGATTCTATAGATATATTGGATCGATCGATTGGATAGATAGATTGGATCTATAGATCCTCTCGATAAATTGGATGGATTGGATTGATTGTGTAGATTGGATAGATAGGTTGCATAGATTGAATAGATAGGTCGCATGGGTAGATTGATTGCATAGATTGAATAGATAGATCGATAGGTTGAATAGATAGATAGGATAGATTGAATAGATAGATAGATAGATAGATAGATAGATAGATAGATGGATAGAATAAACAAATAGATAGATAGATTTGAGAGATATATAGATGGATAAATAGATTAGATAGAGAGAGAGATTAGATAGATTGATAGATGGATAGATTAGATAGATAGATAGATAGATAGATAGGTAGGTAGGTAGAGAGATACATATATACAGACATGCATGCATGCACACACGTGTGCATGAACACACACACACACACACACACACACACACACACACACCCAATCGACAATTACATCCTTGTGCCAATGGGGATTTGCCTCTATTTTAGGAAGGCTCTTGGGTTTGCTTTGCATTTTTCTCAACCTCATTTGGATCTTCAGACACATACTCAAAGCTTGAGCTAGGTAGGAGAATTGTTTCATAGGGAAATCACAAATGCCTCCTATTGTGTTTCTTGGAGGTGGGCTTTATACATATTTCTTACACAATGGAAGAAAAAAGGAAAAAATTAAGATAGTTCAAAGCTCACTCATGAGAATGGGTCATGTTCTTTACTTTCTACAACACGTCCATAGTTTGAAAGATTGCAATACCCACATCTTTATCAACATTAGCAAGTAAATGCTTGAAGTTTTAGGTGTATAAATTGGCTCATCCATGTTGAG
This sequence comes from Ceratopteris richardii, assembly GCA_020310875.1. NCBI lineage: Eukaryota > Viridiplantae > Streptophyta > Polypodiopsida > Polypodiales > Pteridaceae > Ceratopteris > Ceratopteris richardii. Next base: position 2,352,494 of record CM035415.1, on the reverse strand, counting down.
ATGAAGAATTCAATCCATAACAACTCCTTTATCGTGTGGGGGTTAATTTAGTAAGTCATTGGGAAAATTTAGAGCACACTTTTGGTCCCTGTAAGAACTAGCATTTTTTTCCCATGTTTTGTGCTATTTTTACTATATAAAATCATAAGCACACGTAAACTTGATTCTATGCCTTACCCTTTTGATTTGAGAGACAACCAAACATGATACATGATGATGATGGTGTTTGGACCACTAGTTCACTCACGTTTAAACACCACCACCCCCACTAGGTGAACACGAGCATAGTGCATAGATAAATTTATAGACTAGGGAGTGTGAGGTAGTCATGCATGAATAAAGATAGAAAGAATACTATGCAAAATAGTTGTGCAAATTGTCACGAACCTTTTTTAGCAGAAATACAATGTACTAATAAACTAGAGGGTGTGAATTAATCATGCATAAACCAAAGACAAAGAGATGTTGTGCAACAATGTTGAGAAAATTTTCAAGATATTGAGGACAAAGAAGACACTTGCTAGATTTAGGCAAAGAGAAGGCTAGCTCTAGTAGATGCAATAAATAGCTTCAACTTTCTTAGTGAACGGAATAATCAAATATTTTTTTTATAATTTTTAAATTTGATTCTATGCTTTACTCTTTTCAAGCTTGGGGAAAATCACATATGAAACATGATGTATCTAGTTTAGGGTTTCAATCACATTCTAAACACCACCATCATGTGAATAATATAACACAATAGATTATCATGATATGTAAGTAATGCCTCTATGTTAAGAGAATTGTCTCATATTTACAACATCATACCTATGAAGTTATACGCAAATTCACATACTATTTAAGTTTATGGATAGTAAAATACAATATAGCATGACCATACGTGACTAATGATTTTATCCACATTTAAGAGATCCATCTCATTTTATGCACTTATATGCAAATTCATACACAATATAACTTGATGGATTATGAAATGTAATATAGTATCATTGTTGAAATATTAGGCTCAAATCTTAAAGGTTTTGGAGTTGAATTAAAAGGTTAAGTTTTCTCAAGAAAATCCCTTTAATTACCTTAATCAAACTTATAAAATTGCAACAAACATTTTAGGTGAAATTCAATTGGTAAATATCTCCTAAACTTTAGAAACACCTTTTTGAGAGGTTATATATGAAAGAAAATATGACATGACATAGTACACTAGAATCTATCTTGATAGACTAGCACAAAAGAGGTAATACGAGGAGTCAAGAAATTTACTACTATAACAAAGATGTGATGATAGCATTATCTATCCATGTGCTCCCACAGTTGGAGCTTATATGGTGATCCGAACAAAATCTAGATGATAAGGTAGAGGTATGTTGACTTAACTCCATATCTCGATTATTCCATAGGTCATCTATATATAGGACAATGAAAGTAGACTTCCAAGGATGGCTTGACATGAGTGGTAGAATGTGGGCAGTGACTACCCACAAAGTGACCTTAAATCCATATACAAAAAAATGCAAGGTTTACTGATGCATAGAGTAACAAATTTCAAACTAACTTCTTGTCTTTTTTATATCTTCTGTCAGATGTATCTTGACCAACTTTGGGCTCATCAAGAGGCCTTATTGTCGGCCCCTAGGGGGTGGACCACCCACAAGATCCATACTCCTCACCCCTAATGCCTTCCCAATTCCCCTCCCTACTCCCCTCCCATCCATAAAAGAAGATCTTAAGGGGAAATTCATCATTACAAGGCCACTTTCTTCGCCTTGAATGGCTATCCAACAATATTGAATTTCATACCTTCCCTAAAAGATAAGTTAGGCTCACAAAGATAATCGAGAACATCCATGGTCAACTCTTCAATTGATTTGACCTCATAGTCAGGAGTCTACCAATGTCCAAAACTCTTGCATGGCCTCTCCCCATCATGGGGGCCTTACAAAATGTATTATGAAACAATGGTGGTATTTCATGAGGGTGAGGTTTTGAGCATATCTAACAATTTCTAGCTTCTACCTGGTCATTGTGAGCTCAAATGTGTTTCTAAAATCATATTCTTGTTCCTCATCTTGTGTATATTCTAGAAAGAAATCCCCTTGTTTAGTTTTTCCTCAAGTTTGATTAACCATAACTAGCTTTTGTGTCAAGAAAAATTCAGCTAAAAAGTGAGCTTAGCAACCTTAGGAACCTCAAGTATCTCCATCAATGATTAGGTTTTTAAGCTTAAAGTATTGGCTAATGCTTCCAGATTGATTGGGTGTCATATAGATTATGATGATCTTATGGTGTACGCTCTGAATTGGTTGAGGGATGATGAAAAATGGAACACCTTTAGAAATTTGGTTTGCGTAAGGGATGTACTAGAAAACTTTGAGTGACTAATTTAAGAAATATCAAGGCACTTTGAGGTAAGGAATTATGCCCCTTGTCAAATTAGAAAGTGCATGAAGGATGTTCTATTGATATATTTAGGTAGTGATGCGTGTGAACACTTTAGGACCGCCAAGGCACCTTTTTTCCTCTTTAGGAGGTTTTTTTTCCCTCGACTTGTATATATGCATATTGCCCTAATGGGCTACTTATCTTTGTAGATTCTAGTGGTAATACATTCAGTATTGTGTGTTGTGCTCTAAGCGTCTTCTTCTTCCTTGTGTTGTTTACGTGCTTCCACAGACGTACAACTCCAACAATTAGTATCAGAGCAGGTCGCCGCTTCATCTAGGGCGTCGTCGACACCCCTCTGGTCATAGTCTCAGAATCGCATAAATTTTGGTGAGCATACTCAGGGTGTTTCACAGATCAAAACAGCTTCATTTTGTGGTGCCAAAAGCTCGTTTGGCCTTTGAACGCACTATCACAATGCTTGTGTATGATATTTTGTCTCTTTGTGTCAAAGATATATACCAGTTTTGGATCACCAGTATAAGCGTCTCGAAGTCTGCTATAGGTTTAGCAGAACTCATCAAGGTACTTCTGTTCAACTTTTGAGATATAGTCAATTTTCTGCATCAAGGTATTTTAGTCACCAACCATGGCTGAAAGCAGTGATGTATTTCGTATGTTAGCTGTTGAGGATAAGTTGGATGGTACCAACTACCCATTATGGGCTTATATGATGTGACATGTATTGGTTGCAAAAGGACAGTGGAACATTGTGCAGGGTGTTGAAAAACGTCCTATCACACCTACAATTGTTACAACTGCATGTATTGAAGCTGATGCAGAAGGTGTCAAAGATGGTGATATCTCACAGATTCCTATTAGTGCTGCTATTTTTGTTGCACCTACTACAGAGAAAATTTTTTGGGATGGCAAAGATGCTCAGACACATGCATTGATAGCTTTGTCTGTCAAACGTGCCATTATTCCTCACATTTGCTCTTGCAAAACAGCTAAGGATGCTTGGGATACACTTCCCACATTGTACCAGGCTAGGAATGAGGCCCATATTGCTTACCTTCAAAAACAGTTGGAGAGTGAGCAAATGAATGAAGGTGATTCTATGGACAATTTTCTCACAAAGATCAAGGATTTGAAGGAACAATTGATTTCTGTAGATGAAGAATTTTCTGATAGTTCACTTGTGCAGAGTATTATGAATGGTCTTCCCAACTCATATCAGAGTTTTTCTTCTACTCTTTGTTTGATGATGAAAGGCAATCCAAATGCCCTAACATTTGAGGAGTTAGTTTTTGTGTTGTTGCAGGAAGACCAGTCTAGGCAGAACACGTCTATTATGCGTGTTGCAGATCAAGCTTTTCTGGCTAGTCAGAAGGGCAAAGGAAAATGGAGCTCTTCTACTAGTAAGTAGAAATCTGCAAATGCTGCACATTCGAAGAAGGAAGAGAAAGATGAGAAGAAATCAGAAAAGCAAAAATTGTTTTGCAAATATTGTAAAGTAAATGATCATGTCATTAAGAGCTATCCAAAACTAGCTGCTAAAGGGACAAAGAAGAAAGAGACCGGAATGGTTGTTACAGAGGCCTCTACACCGAAAATGGAGTCTCCTAATCTTGTGCAAGATGAAGAATGGGTATTTACTACTGTTTGTAGTTTTGACCCATCTTCTCATGAGCAGTGCATGTCTATAGTAGACTCAGATGTTTGGTACTTTGATAGTGGGGCGACCAAACATATTACCTCGCAGCATAGTTTCTTCTCTTCACTCGAGCCTGCCCCTACAGGGAATACTGTCACATGTGCCAACAAATCCTCTTATCCTGTCATGGGAGTTGGTAAGATCATTTTGACTACTGCTGATGGTAGTTCTTTCACTTTGTCAAATGCTTTATTTGTGCCAGGGATCAAGAAAAATATGTTATCAGTTTTTGCATAAGCCAAGATTGGCTTGGTTGTGAAATTTGTTGATGACAGATGTAGAGTTCGTGATTTGTCAAATGGCGATGTCATTATTGCTTCTGGCATTTTATGTCATGGGTTGTATAAGCTCATAGACTATGAAAGAGCTGTAAATGATTTGGCATGTGTAGTATATGATTCTCAGGCTATGTCAGATGCAAAGCTTTCGCATGCATGCTTTGGTCATCTGAACTTTACTAGTTTGCTACGCTTGCAGAAATTTGAAATGATGTCCTCTTTGCCAAACTTGAGGCACCCGAAAAACATGTTTGTGAAGGCTGTATTTTGGGGAAAATGCAGCGTTCCTCCTTTCCAAAAGATGGTTCAGTTCAGGCTACTAAAAAATTGCAGCTTGTACATGGTGATATCTGTGGTCCTATGTAGACACCTTCGTTTGGGAACTATCTTTACTTCGTGACTTTCGTCGATGATTTTTCTAGGTATGCATGGGTATATCCATTGAAGGCAAAGTCCAAAGTGTTTATGTGCTTCAAACAGTTTCTAGTTTTGGCTGAAAATTTGTCAGCATGTAAAATGTGCACCCTCTGTTCTTATCGAGGGGGGGGAATATATGTCTTCTGACTTTAATGCATTTGTGGCTCAACATGGGATAAAACATCAATGTAGAGTGCCATATACATCTCAATAGAATGGAGTTGCTGAACGGAAGAACAGGTCACATATGGAGATGGCAAGGTGTATGGTCAAGAGTCAGGCTTTACCACATAGTTCCTGGCGTGAGGTTGTTATGTGTGCAGCATATGTACTTAATAGGTGTCCCACTAAAGCGCTACAATCTATAACTCTATATGAGGCTTGACATGGTCACAAGCCATCTATTGCTCATCTGCGTGTTTTTGGTTGTCTGGCATATGCATTAGTGTCTGAACAACATCGCAGAAAATTGGATGATAAAGCAATAAAATGTATTTTTGTTGGGTACAATTTTGAAAGTAAAGGCTATCATCTATATCATCCATAGACTAAACACATTTTCGTTAACTGTGATATTGTTTTTGTGGAAGATGCTATTTAGCCATTACTTTCATGTACTAAGGAGAAATCTCTTAGCTCCAAAGACATGTATGATACTTTGTTGCCTCTTTTTACAGGTGGACAGTCTAGTGCTGGTCTTAATGAGGCAACTTCTCAGCCTTTACAGGTCTCATGTGATAATGTAGATCATTCCATTTCTGATGCATATTTACATGATGCACTTGTTGATGAGAGAGCTGATATTGAGCAGGCAAAAACTATGCCAAAATGGCTAGTGCAGACTTTGCGTGATAGCAAATTTGATGCACCTCTATCATACCGTACTCATTCAAGCTCTCATAATGCCTATTTTGCATCAGATTGCTATGCTATGACTGCATCTAGTCTTTGTGATGACACTGAACCTGTGTCGTTTGATGAAGCACAAAATTCTGAACATTGGATAGCTTCAATGCAATCTGAATATGATGCTATCATGAAAATTGGTACATGGTCTTTATGTGACTTGCCTCTTGGCAAGAAGGCCATTGGCACCAAGTGGGTATACAAGCTGAAGTGTAAACCTGATGGAACAATTGACAAGTATAAGGCTAGGCTTGTTGCAAAGGGTTATGCACAGGAAAGAGGCATTGATTTTGATGAAACCTTTGCTCCTACTTGTCGAATGACTATTGTTCGTAGCATCTATGCACTTGCAACTCATCGTGGTTGGAGTAAACATCAATTCAACATTAAAATAGCATTTCCGAATATGGTGACTTGCATGAAGAAGTGTATGTTTTTCAGCCCTGTGGCTTTGTGCAGAAAGGGCATGAAAACCAGGTGTGCAGGTTAAAGAAGGCATTATATGGTTTAAAGCAAGCACCACGTGCTTGGTATGAAAAGATACATGCCCATCTCATCGCACATGGTTTTGAGAACAATCCAACTAAAAGCACCTTATACGTTAAGCGTGTTAATGATGTGCTTCTAATCATTGTGGTGTATGTTGATGAAATGCTACTCTGTGGTCCTCATGGTATGCATATCTAATTTTAAGGCTGATTTGCATGCCTTATTTGAGATGTATAATTTGAGGCATTTGCATCACTATTTGGGCATTCAATTTATGCAAGTTGATGGTGGAATGTCTTTGTGTCAAGCAAAATATATTCACATATTATTGCAGCGTTTTGGCCTTGAAGACCGTAAGCCTATTGCCACTCCTATGGAGACGGGTTTACGATTGAGTCTTCATGATGCTGGAGATGCATTTGATGCTGTTCTCTATCAAAAGGCTATTGGATGCGTGATTTACTTATGCATTACTCTGCAAGATATTCAGTTTGTGTCTCATAGATGAGCAGGTTCATGCATCGCCCAGGTGTCAAGCATTGGCAAGTGGTTAAGCACATCTTTCGCTACTTGAGTGGTACCCGACTACTTGGATTGTTTTATCCCAAGGGAGGATCACTATTGCCTGATTTTCATGCTTTTTTTGACAGTGATTGGGCTGGTTGCTATGACACTCGCGTGTCCACTAGTGGCTTTTTCTTAATGCTTGGTAGCTCATGTATATCTTGGTTGAGCAAGAAGCAGTATACTATGGCCACTTCCAGTTGTGAGGCTGAGTATAGGGCAGCTTTGACAGCGGCTGTTGAGTGTGTATGGCTCAGACGCCTTATGGCTGATTTGGATGTTGGTCACTCTCTTGCCACCACCATCTTCACTGATAGTTAGAGTGCATTGGTAGTTGTGAGGAACCCTCTGTTCCATGCTTGCACTAAGCACATTGAGGTGCATTATCATTATGTCAAGGAGAGGTTCTCTACTAAGCAGATTAGCTTGGCATATGTACCCACGCAGAAGAACATTGCAGACCTTTTTACGAAGGCTCTACCTAGGGAGAAGTTTGAAACTTTCTGCAAAGCTTTGGGATTACTTCCTTTTGTGGATTGATTCTACATAGCTTGGAACTTCCTTATACATGAGTGCCAGATCCTTGTTCACCACATCACTCCCAGGGGGGATTTGTTGATATATTTAGGTAGTAATGTGTGTGAACACTCTAGGATTGTCGGGGCACTTTTTTCCCTCTTTAGGAGGTTGTTTTCCCCCTGCTTGTATATATGCCTATTGCCCTAAAGGGCTACTTATCTTTGTACATTCTAGTGGTAATACATTCAATATTGTGTGTTGTGCTCCAAGCTTCTTCTTCTTCCTTGTGTTGTTCGCGTGCTTCCACAGACGTCTAACTCCAACATGTTCTTCATGTTCCAAAAATCACAAGGAGCTTGGCATCTATTAATCAATGGTGGATAGAGGGTAACATGTGAATTTCAATGCAAGAGGATGCTTTTGGAGAACCCAAAGGGAGGATACAAACTGGTGTCAAAGGGGGAGTATCAAGCAAGATTAATCATGTTCAAGTTAAACTTTAATCAAGCTCAAACTTTATTTTACATGTGGAAATAAGCAGATGGAAGTTATTGATTTATTTCATAAAATATTAGGGCATATTAAAATTCAAAGGATGAAAGATATGAAAAGGAAAAGGTTGTTGATGCTATATTATTTTGTTTTCTCAAAATTTTAAAGTATTTGTGTGAATCTTGTCAATTTGTAAAATGAGGCATGTTACCCTTGAAGAAGAATGGCTACAAAAGCCAAAAACCTTTGGAGCTTGTGCATACAAATTTACGTTAACCTAAAAGTGAAGCATCATAGGGAGGTAAAAAATATTTTTCACATTTATAGGCAATTGAACTAGAATGGTATAGATTTATCAATAAAGAGCAACTCAAATGTCTTTTCAAGTTTTAAATAATGGAAACTATCTGCAAAGAAGGGAGTTGGTAGGTTTGTGGAAACTTTGAGATTACATGGAGGGAAAGAGTATTTATCTCAAGATTTTAATGACTTTTTAATGGAATCAAGGCAACAAAGGGTAGGTCACTTTTAAGTATGCTCATGAAAAGAATGGGATGGTGGAAAGGAAGAATAGGTACATAGCTAAATGTGAAAGAGATTTTTTAATCAAAATGAATGTACCAATTCAATATTGGATGCATCTACTATGTTTGTTTACTTGATGAATCGAGAAACTACATCAAGGATTCACACTTCAACACCTTATAAGAATAGGTATTGTAAGATATCCAAATCTTTCTCATAAAATCCAACCTAAAAGAAAATGTATATTCTTGGGTTATGCAAAAAAAAGGGGCTACATGTTGTGGGAAGAAGAAGACGCAGTAAAGCATTCACACAAAATGTTCAATAGCACTCGCAATCGGAATGGATGCTAGATCACTTGGTAAAGAAGAAAAGCATTAAATTTGTAAGTTAATTGACGAAGTCTAGGGCAACCAAGGGGTCCTTTATGAGATCTCTACTCATTTCCTATATCATGAAGTAACCATCAAATGTACATAAGCTCCGTTTTGCAAAGATCAAGGAGTCATTGAGCCTTTGGAGACTTTTCCCTAAATATTCAACCATTTTTCTTCATTTCTAGAACAATTATAGTAGAAACTAACTCTAGGGCGAGTTTTTTAAGTTCTTTCCACTTTTAAGTGAGGAATGGGCCATTTTTCTTCGCTAATGTACTTAATTTTTTGAGCCATTTGAATGAAACTCATCACTCTTGCTTCTAGCCTCTCTCTTCTTCATCTTCATGTTCATTGTGAGATCCAATGCCCTAACCTATTGTGTACCTAAGGAGAGTGTCTTGGCACACATTTGAAGCATGTTTCTTCTTCGATCGTGCACATTTCTTGTGGTTACTTTCCTCAACAATTTTTTTTGGTCTCAAGGTTTGTGTGAAGACATATCTACATGCACTTGGCTGGGTCAATACTTGGTTTGACAATTTGATGATTCATTGAAGCCACTTGATGTGGGTGAACCGTTCGTTGGCATCGTGCTTGCAAAAGAGTAGACAGAGAGCTCTATTATACCTTTGCAAGGGAGAGCTATTACGAGGTGAACACAAGCTAGCAAAGAGCTTTACTTGAGCATTGAGAAAGCTTGGAGGGTGCAATTGGCACTTGGAGAGGAGATTTTGCATTTCTATGAAGTAAGACTCACGAGGATGAGCAGTCGAGAAGGTGGTTGCAGGCATCATCTTCAAAGAATGCGGTGCAGTGGCAAGCTTTCAATCCTTTGTTAATCATCTATAGTTGGTTAATTTCTTGTTAATGATGAAGTGGCGGATGTATAATGAATGAGTGCATAAGCAGATTTGGTTTAGAATGCTAGGACCCATTATTCCAAGAAATGTAGAGCAAGAAGAGGCTTGAATCATCAATGTAATTAAGGATAAGGTAGAAGAGAACCTCTGATCAAACATGAGCAATTGCATGAGAATACATGCACACATACAATTAGACAAGGGATTCATTATTGATGAAGTTGATGAGTTGAAAATGTACATTAATGACATAGTTTATGAAGTGACATAGCACATCCTAAAGCAAAACATTTAGCCACAATATGAATTGCTCGTAGTGCAGAATGGGTAGTTGGAAATCATATCTTTGACTATGTAGGGATTAAGAGGTGGAAAGTCCCAAAATTATAAGGCACATGGTGTTAAATTGTAACATGCATGTAAGAGCTATAGGTTGGCGGCATAAATAGATTGATAAATGTGAATTGTATTGTCATAAGATTCTACATATTCTATTGTTTTAATCAATAAGTCGTAGGGTGGTAGAAATTACGTGTTGTAGTTTAATTAGCCATATTCATTAAGAACCCCGAGATGCCACATGGAGAGATTACATGTAAAACTAGATATGGCTATGGAACGTGAGCATCTGGACTTGCAAGTTCCATGAGGACTCTCGAGCTTCAATTCAGACTCTCAATGTGAATAATTTTTGAGTATATGTGCAATATCAAACTTTATGTATGGGCAGATATATTTGATGATTGATGTATACAAAGGGTTGAGCTTGATGGAGGATAAATTCTATGAAGTGAGAGAGATAGATGAATTATTACATGTGTAAAATGCATGCATAGGGTGAATTGAGAGCTTGCTAAAAGGATATTGAGAGGTTTTGAATATGGATTTGATGTTTATTTTAAAATGATGATTTGTGCATGCTTGACGAAAAGGGATGCTTGAAAAAAAGGGTGTGATTATTTATTGCATTAAATGAAACTATACAAGTCTATTCTATGTGGTTAATCAATCGCATGATAAAAGAAACTTTAATAAATTTGAAGGAAATAATCTTGATCTTGAAGCATTAAAATTCACAAAGCCGAGGCTTAAAAATTTGTGTTGAGAATCTAGAAAAGCTCCACTAGGACCTCTTAAAGGATTAATTAAAGGTAGGATAAATATAAAAGGAATGAGGTTTCTTTTGATTGACACAAGCAAGTAGACAATACCTCACTTGGACTTGGAACATCATTAATTGTGTTGGGACTATGGGAGACTTTTTAGGACCTTGTTGGGAAAAGGCTTTGTCTCATGAGAGTTTTCCCTCACATTTGGAATGCATTACTACTGGCTAGGACTCACCTAAGTTGGACATGTAGAGAGTACATGCGCCGAAGCAAAATGAAAAGAAGTGTGTACTCACAAAATGAAAGAGTGTGAGAGACTCAAAGTGAGTGGACCAAGAAATGGGTAAACTCAGATGGATTAGAAATGAGCTTGCCAAGAGCATGGACTAGGATCCTGAAGATTCTAACCAAGTATAAATGGGGGGAGAGGCCCTCATTATATGGATTTGGGAGGGACTTTCCAAAGTACATCCCATAAGGGATAATTCCCCTTAACAGACAATGAATAAAATGGTAGAAGCAAATGGCAAGGTGCCCAAATACAAAAGAGAAACAATATAAAATGGAAATAAACTAGAAATGGAGTGCCTCTTGGATACAAAATGTAGATGCACTCATGCGGGTATAAATGGAAATGATGTAGAAGCAATCATGTCATCAACACCCCCTCTCCAGCTCTAGTTTGGAGCGACTGAATGCTGCAGAGGTCCACCAAGCACTAGAGCGGAACTTGAGGTAAAGCTTTCGTGAACATGTTTGCTAGGTTCTTTTGAGAGGTACACTACTCCAAAGTAATCTCTTGATATATGAGCTTCTCGTGGATGAAAAGGTACTGGATCTCGATGTGCTTCATCTGAGTGTGGAACACTAGATTCTTGGTGATGGAGAAGGATGACTAGCATTTCATGTGGATGCATGTCAGAGTAACCTGCAAAACACCAATGTCAAATAATAATCATCAAAGCCTGATGGCCTCACATGTTGTGAAGCAGAATGCTCCATATTTGGCATCGGTGGATGATAGAGCAATTGTAGGTTGCTTCTTATTTCCCCAAGAGATAGGTCTTGAGCCAAGCAAGAATATGTACCCAAAAGTAGACTATCAAGAATCAAGATCACCAACCCAATCTAAATATAAATATCGGATGAGTTTGATGCTCCCTTTGTACCAAAGACCATGATGGCAGGTGAGGGCAAGGTATCAAAGTAGTCTCTAAGGAGCATCCCAATGTGTCTGACAAGGTTGATGTGCAAACTGACGGAGTATACCAACTGCATAGGCAATATCTAGTCTCGTGTGTGCGAGGTAGAGTAATGAGCCAGCAAGCTATCAATAAGTATGCACATCCACAAGTGATGATGAATCCTCCAGTGTGAGCTTGGTGTTAGGATCAAGTGATGTAGACACTACACAACACTGGTCCATGTTATATCTCTAGAGAAGATCAGAGTAGTACCTTTTTAGTGATAGGAATATGCCTTCTTTTGTTTTCCAAACTTCCATATCTAAGTAGTGAAGTAGACCAAGATCTATCATAGAATACTCAAGGTGAAGCTGTGTGATGATGAATTGGAAGTGTTCTTCATTTGAACCTGTCAAGATCAAGTCATCTACATAGAGATTGATGATGGAAACTAAGGACTCTTTCTGATAGATGTATAAGTCTGCATCAGCACTGCTTCTTTGAAATTCGTCATCTTCAAAGAACTTGTGAATCTTTTCATACCAGGCCCTGGGAGCTTGCTTAAGTCCGTGAAGTGCTTAATGAAGTTTGTAGACTTGATCTTCCTTTTGTTTGATCTTGAACCTTTAGGTTGGTCAACATATACTTCTTCTTGAAGATTTCCATTAAGGAAAGCACTTTTGACGTCTACTTGGTAGATGGGCCACTTGAAATGTGCACTTAGTGCTAGAATGATTCTTATAGTGGTAAACCTTGTAGTAGGGGCAAAGGTTTCTTCATAATCAATGCCATGTTGTTGTTTGTATCCCTTAGCTAAAAGTCTTGCTTTGTACTTGTCCAATGTACCATCTTGTTTGTACTTGACTTTGTATAATCACTTAACTCCTATGCCTTGATGAGTTATGGGTTTAGGAACAAGTGTCCAAGTGTTGTTCTTCTTGATTGCATCCATTTTGACTTGCATAGATGTTGAGAGCAGTATGGGCACCCAAGGACTGACTAGACAAGGAAGCCAGCGGAGAGAGTCAGAGCGAGGTGAAGGATTAAGTAGACAAAGCAGTCGACGCAAATCTGGAAGATAGGCCCTTCAAATTTTTCCAAAATCAACATCAATCATTGTAAATACCATTTCATGTTTTTGTAGCTCCATTTTGTGCAAGCCAAGGAGTCCTTGAGCTTGAGGAGCCTTAGAAGTACCTACATATCAATTTTCGTATTTTTTAGACTCCGTTTAAGCCCTCAAATTGGCCCTGGAACCTAATTTTTAACTAGGCTGGACACTAGGTCTGGACAGGGCCAAAACCTAGTCACAAACTATAAATAGAGCTAGAGAGCTCATTTTTGAGGCTAGCTTGTAATTGATTTGAACTTGTAAGAGCTTATTGAAAGTAATCTAAGAACTCCATTGCTTCTAACTCTTTGTCTTGCCGTGTGTGCACGTGTGTGTGTATGTGTGTGCATGTTAGTGTGCTCCTCGCTCACGCACTTGTGCCTTCACTTGCTCGAGGTCTTCATACCATCCTCACGTCTTCCCGGATTGACATTAAAGGAGGTGCTACTCATCACTGAGCTACACCAAATTTTGGCGTCGTTGCCGCGGATCGAGCTTTGAGGACGAGCGTGTGATGGTAAGACGTAGATTTGGGACGTTGGCGTTGTAGGTAATTTCTTCACTCCTATTATTTTTCTTTTCCTCATCTCATCACCATCATCACCATCTCCCACCTCCATCTCCATCATCGCAAAAATTTTCAGTTTTTGATCATATCACCTTCTCCACCTCATTTCCCTCATTCCACTTGTGAGAGAGAGCAAGAGAGCAATATTGTGTGCCTTGTGTTTGCATGTTTGTTGAGTTTCTTGCAGGTTCCAGCAGCATCATCCCCTCCAGCACGTTGCGCAGGTACGGAAATGTGCAGAACTGTCTCGCAATCGCCAGCTTCTGTTGATCGCGATTGACATAAATTTTCATCTTTTGGTAAAACTGAGTGCACCACAGTAGACTAGAGACCTTGCACATCACAAATCCACAAGAATCTTTGGAAAATTTGCATTTTTTCAGTCCATCGCGATTGACAGCCGAGTCCATCGCGATTGACACCAGTCCATCGCGATTGACACCAGTCCATCGCGATTGACACCAGTCCATCGCGATTGACACCAGTCCATCGCGATTGACACCAGTCCATCGCGATTGACACCAGTCGATCGCGATTGACAGCCATTTTCGGCTAAATTTTTAGGGTTTTTTAAATTGAAGATTTTGGCTAATTTTGGACATGGATAGTGGACTCTAGAGAACATAAGGAGGCTATAGGTAAATAACCCGAGGAAAACCTGTTGCCCTGTTGGCCTGTTTGAACCCTGTTTTAATCCCAGAAGCCTGAACTGACATAACTTCCTCATACGAAATCCGTTTGCTGTGATTCTTGTTTTGTTGGAAAGCTCGTGGGGAGTACAACCAAAACTTCCACTGGTTATGTGAAAATTAATATTAGGATTATTAGATAGGGTATTTTGAAGTTGACCATACCCCGAGGTAGGAAAACTGAGGGATCCTTGGGATTATTTTCCATAAAGGCAAAGGATAATTTGGTCTGTGAGTCACATGCATGAAAGTGGTCTATTGTGTCATTTGAATCTAAGTCTTGAGCTAACCGTGGGACTTTTACAGGTCTAGTAAGAGCACTTGAGGGCATTCTAAGCCAGAGTAAGTGCAAGCTTGGGAACACGCTTCCTGGGCACTCAAGGGCAACCAAGAAGGAAACAAAAGGTTGGAAATTCTCAACTCCCTTTGTCAATTCCTAGCTTAGGCTAAGAACGACTAGTGATAGGAGTAAGCCAGGGCGGTGATAGGCATCAATCAAGTTGAAGACTACCTATGCACTCAAGTTCAAGATTAAACATAATCTCTTCATGATGCGATAACCTTAAAGGAAAGAATCTAACGTGGAACGATCAACTTCAAGTGCGGAATTTAACTCAAATATTCATGACGACGTGATTTCTGACAAGAGCATAAACACGGTAACCACAAAAAAGAATCAAGTAACTGATACAAAAGAACTCAGGAACGAGGTTGTACTTGGGCAAATTTGGGCTATTCGATTAGGCTTATGAACCTTAGATCAGGACGGCATCTAGTAAGGGATATACAAAGCCTTAGGTCTTCAGAGACTAGTGTCAATCATACTGCTAGGTCTTGGGCCCAGAGCCACCACTCATACTACCCTAGCTCTGAGACCAGTGAATCAGAGATGTCTCAAGGCATGGACCGACCTACGAGAAGTTTAGGAGTGCCATACTTGCACAGGGTAGAAGGCCCGTACAAGACGCAGCTGGAATACCTTAGGAACAACCGATTAGGTGCTAGCATCTATGAGGACGGTCTAGGAAGATCCGTGGTCCAGATTAAAAACCCTGACCAATCCATAGGACTAGAGCACCCAGCTGTCAAGTTTGAAAACGGAGCATACTTGGACAAAGAAGGAACCATATACGTAGTCACCAGTCACCCAGATAGGACAGACGAATTTGGGAATGTGATCTCAGAAGCGGATTTAGGTGACCTGGAGCAAGGAAACATGGGCGAAGAACCTAGGACCCCTCGAGGGAAATCTGTTCTTACTAGAATCCTCAATCCCGAGTGGATTCCTGAGGACAACAAGAGTATAGATCTGCTTCTGAACCGAGAGACTGACGAAGCCTTTTGGAGGTATAAACCTAATCGACCAAATGATATAGGAACAATCATGATCTATGAGTTTAAAGATCCAGATAGCCCAGGCAGAGTGACCTACTTAGATCACGCTTCAGAGAGGATCTTTGTGGTTACAGAACATGATAGACATGCTTACACTTGGAAGGGTGAATTCGTTTTCCCCCAACCAAGATCGAATGTGTCTTATGGTCACCCTGGAGCTGAAACATCCTAAGCTCATGGAACTCAAAGAGACAGAAGTAGACATAGGCCAGAAGTAAGCTTTGCTAACCCAGGGGGCAGAGAAAGAACGAGGACGGAAACAAACAGAGTAGAACCTGATGTACTTAGAGCTCCCAGGAATCAAAGAAATGTTGATGAGTTCCCTCTACCACGACCTAGAGAACACACGAGGACCCTGAGACCGACCCAGCTAGTTAAGTCCATGAAAAACTACTTCGATGGCACTGGAGATCCCTACGATCATGTGGCTGAGTTTAGGCAAGTCTTGAGAGCTAAACAAGTTGAAGATCTGTTCACGCAGTACAATGCCTTTGGTCTAACCCTTAGGAACACTGCCCTGACATGGTTTCAGCCATTAAACGAGAGGCAGTTCAGGAGTATAGACCAACTCCTAGAGGCTTTCATTATTGAATTCTCTAAGAGTGGCATAAGACATAATACCTCCTCGCTGATTCACAGCTTCAAGCAAACCCCTCAAGAAACCGTGAGACTTGCAGGAAGAAGATTTAGGCAATACTTAGAAAGATGCCCTGTTTCGGAGCTACCCACACCAGCTAAGCAAGTGGCTTTATTCTTGGATGGATTGCTAAGTACCAAATTGAGATCTTATGTGTACTTGAAGGACCCTAGGACCATAGAAGAGTGTGTACGCATGTGCATTGACATCGAGGATAACCTAGGGGAGGAGTTAGAGCTTTCCAAGATATACAAAGATTCAGATAGTGCCTCTAGCCTCTCTTCCACGCAATCCACATCAATTGAGGAACTTGCAGAGAAAGTAGCTCAGAAATTAGGTGTCACTAGCAAACAGATCCCAAGGTTTGCCCCTGTGAAAAGATGCTATACTTGTGGTGGCGACCACATGGTGAATGTATGTCCCATTATGGATCAACCCCAAGTAAATCCTAGTAGCCAGTACTGCACCATAGAATGGAGGTACACCAATCACACCGCACAAGATTGCCCCTACAATAAGCAAACCGTTAGGCAGACGTACCCACAACCATACCCTCAGCAAGGAAGATACCAGAATCAGTACCCACCGCAGCAGTATGCTAGGCCTCAACAAACCTACCAACCACAGTACCAAAACCAACAAAGGCCTCAGCCTGTGTTAGCACAACAACCCCCTGCCCCAGCTAATGTGATCTCAGTAAAATATGCAGCTGCAGAAGAGAACCTGAATAGAGCTATAGTCCCTGTGACTCCATTGCTTTCAGAAAGTGATCCGAGTGACCATAGCTTTGATTCTACACATATTGATAGTCCTCAGGCTTACTACATGCAGTCCCCCGAACATGGTGAGTCCTACTATAGTGAAGAGGCAAATGAACCTAGTTGGGAGTCAGATTACACAAATGTCATGTATGCAAACCCCAACCCTAGACCTCAACCCTACCCCCATTCCCTAGAGGACCATGCTACAGATGTCAGGGAGATCACCTCATTCGTGATTGCCCCATGCCTGCACCTACCCAAACCCAATCAGTGACGATCCAGGGCTTTTGCCAAGAGTGTGGAAAGGAGCATCCCTTACGAGACTGCCCTAAGAATCCTAATAATATGCCAAAAATCACTCCTATTAACGTGATTGGGTTAGTGGTAGATTCCATAAGAAGTGTCACTTCCACTGCACCCGTACAGGTAGTCACTAGAGCTCAAGCATTGCAACAAAACTAAGGGGTAGGTCAGGAAAAGAGCCCAGATGTTAGTGAAACGGAGAGCATGACAAAGAAGAGGACTAGAGCTTGGAGAGATAGTCGTGAAAGAATGAAAAGGCAATGGGCAAAAAAGATGAGTGAACTCGAGGAAAGCCTCAGAGAAACAAAGGCCAGGATAACTGAACTCACATCTCAAACTCCCTCTCACACTACCCCACCTCCACCATTCCCAACTCCATCCGACCCGCCACCTTCCAACCCACCTCACCTAATTCCACCACCCCCTAGAGTAGGATCAGTCCTAGCAGATCCCACTTCCGAGGACCTTAATATAATGCTTAAAGCATATCAGGCCAGAATCCAAGAAGGGCCAAATGTAACTAATCATGAAAAGTGTTACCCTAGAGCAGAACTAGAGCTAGAACGAACCAAAATTTGTGCTAAGATGGTGGAATTGGCTCAGACCATGTTTGAAGCCAGTCGCCTATTTAACATCTCTAGTTCAGCGAAGACACAGTCACACTTTGATGGACTGCTAGAAAGAATAGAGAAGCTGATTGCACAATCAGAAAAGGAACCCGCCTCTCAACATAAAGACAAGGCAAGTGAAGGAGCAAGTCTTCCTGCCCAGGAAGCCTATGTGCTTGAAGCCTATGTGCCTAACTCTACGGAGCCAGATACATCTTCTTCTCTGAATCGGTTTACACCAGAATTCCTACGAGAGATTCAAGAAGACAAATGGGCTAAAGAAAGTGAAGTCCCTCCTCCCATTGAACTTGTGGATGACGCACATGACCAATTCCCACAAGACATCCCATCCATTTATGAGGAGCAGGAGAGCACCCAATATCAGGAAAGATTAGACTTTGAGTCTAACTCTCTACAAGAATTACCCCACTTCACAGGCCCATGGGAAGCTAAGTCTACTTGTATGAGAGCACCCACGGTCATGGTACGAAATGAGGACTCAAATCATACCTAGGAACACAGAGGTAGTGAAAAACACTAAAGTACAGTGCAACCTCACCTTAGAAGAGCTACTCAAAGTAAGGCCAGAGCTATGGAAACATGTAGCCAAACAAGTACCAGAAATAGCAAAACCTCGTTCCCAGGTAGGATCCCAGAGAACAGTGCGAGAAATACCATTGGACAAGATAGGAGACATGAGTGAGGGTGAAGAGGGAAACACATATCTTCCTATCACCCATCAAGGATACACCACCAAGGCCATTCTAGACTCAGGCGCAGGAGTTGCAATTGCTACCACTTCCCTATGGAAGCGTTGGGGCAAGCCAGCACTCAGGCCCACGAGGATGAAATTGCAAATGGCCGATGGTCACATAGAGAGACCCCTAGGGCTGTTAGAAGGAGTAACTCTCACCACCTGTGGTGTTGAGTTCGAGCATACATTTGCTATATGTGATTTTAGCAAAAATCATGCCTATGAGATGATTTTGGGAAGACCCTTTATGCGACAGTTGCAAGTGGTACAGGATTGGGGAACCAATTCTTTGTACCTGCAACACTTAGGTGTTATGACCAAAGTGAATCTCAAAGATTACTCTCATAGAGATGTCCCTCCTATCCAATGGAATCCCATCCATAGAGCCAAAGATGATACAGAGTCAGTGCACTCCATAGGATCAGGATCCTCATGGATGCATGAAGACACCCACTTATGGATGTGCAAAGTAGCAGTAGAAGAAGAGAAGAGAGAAAAAGCTAGAGAGATAGGTACAAAAGAAACACATAGATCAATTCAAGACCCAGCCTATGCACCGGTAGTATTTCCTGATGAAGAATTTGAACCCCACGGCTGGGCAGAAATCCTAGCAACAATGGATGTAGCCATCAATGAAGAACAATGGACACCTCACTGTGATGAAGATGGCTATGACATTTCAGTCTTCTCCATAGAGCCAATCATGGGAGAGGCAGTGTTAGAAGAATGCGAACCTAGCCGTGATGCATTTGAGGATGCAAGTGACTCAGATCTAGAGTCAATCATTATGGACCCACCTTTTGCATCAGATGAAGAATACTTCTATGAAGTAGAATTTCAACCCCAGAGGCACGGAGAGCTTACAAATGATGTAAGGCTAGCCACGCATGTAACTCCTAAGGAAGAAGGAAAGAAAGGAAAGAAGAGAGAAGTCACACAAGCAGCGGAAGAATCTTTGTTTGAGGTCCCGGAAAATTTTAAGAAGTATGAGATAGATGACAGGAGAGTCATGATCAGAATGCCTAAACGAGAGGCGCAATCAGGGGAGGCCTATGATAACAAAGAAACCACCAAGAAAATTGTGGTAGCTCTGGAAGAAGGAGAGGAGAGATGCACATACATAGGCCATGACCTGACACAAGAGGAAGAACAAGAGCTAATAGCCTTGCTAAGAGAATACAGAGATGTATTCGCTTGGAGTTACAAGGATTTGAAAGGCGTGGACCCTGACATATGCTCACATACGATACCCATGACCTCAGATGCTAAACCTTCTAAGCAAAAGCCATACACATATAATGATAATTATGCTGCCAAGATCAAAGAGGAGATAGATAGACTGGTTGAAGCTGGATTCATCTATGAAATTGAGCACACTGAGTGGGTATCCCCCATTGTAGTGGTGCCCAAGAAAAATGGAAAGCTGTGTGTGTGCATTAACTTGAAGAAGGTTAATGCAGCCACAATTCGAGATAACTATCCGCTTCCTATCACAGAGCATCTCTTAGAGAGAGTAGCAGGCAAGGAAGTGTACAGCTTCCTGGATGGATTCTCTGGCTACAATCAAGTAGCCATAGCTCCAGAAGATCAGCATAAGACGGCTTTCGCCACTGAATGGGGCATATTTGCCTTTAGAGTAATGCCATTTGGGCTTACTAATGCACCAGCTACCTTCCAGAGGCTGATGTGCCATGTATTTAAAGAGTTCCTGAGGAAGAACTTAGAAGTCAATGTTGATGATCTTTGTGCTCATTCTAACATTAGACAAACCCATGTTGATGATCTTTGTGCTCATTCTAACATTAGACAAACCCATATTCCTGAACTCAGACAAATCTTTGACAAATGTAGAGAATATCAGGTCTGCCTGAACCCCGAAAAGTGCGTTTTTATGGTCAGGCAAGGCAAGATTCTAGGACACATAGTGTCAAAGAATGGCATATCCACTGATGAAGAGAAAGTGAGAGCCATAGCCGAGTTACCTAGGCCAAAGAATGTCAAGGAAGTACAGGCTTTCATGGGGCACTATGGTTACTACCGCCGGTTCATTCACACGTATGCTGTCATTGCAAAGCCTCTGTACGGACTTTTGACCAACTTTGAGTGGACGGATGAATGTGAGCATTCCTTCAATGAGCTTAAACGATGACTATGTTCAGCACCAATCTTAACCACACCAGATTGGAATAAGCCTTTCCATGTTCATGTGGATGCATCCAATTATGCTATTGGGTGTGTACTCGCGCAACCTACTGGTGAAGGTAATATGGATCTTCCAATTGCCTACGCTAGTAGACAATTGAATGCAACTGAACGAAATTATACCACTACTGAGAGAGAGGGATTAGGCATGGTATATGCAGTTAAGAAATTTAGACATTATTTGCTTGCAAATAAGTTTAAATTTTTTACTGATCATCAGGCATTGCTATATCTCGTAAACAAGCCATGCAATACAAGAAGATTAGTAAGATGGTTTCTCTTGCTAATGGAATATGATTTTGAGGTTGTGGTAAGGAAAGGGAAGACTCATTTGAGAGCAGATCACCTTTCTAGGCTCACATGGAGAAGCCCCTCAAGGAGTGTCAGATGACCTTCCTGATGCTTACTTGTTTAATTTGGAAGTGGTGCCACAGTGGGCTAAGTCATTAGTGCTAGTATTGACATACGGGCCTAACCACCCAGTAATAAACACACAGGATAGAGAGGTAGTAAAAGCCCAAAAGTATCACATCATGGCAGGAAGTATGTACAAACACACAGATCAAGGGATCTTGGCCTGTTGTGTGGAAGAGGATGAGTACGCTAAATGGTTGCAATTAGCACATGTAGGTGCATTAGAGCAACACTACTCAAAACAACGAACCCTACAGACACTAAGGAGACTCGGAGTGCAT
Source organism: Ceratopteris richardii (assembly GCA_020310875.1). Classification (NCBI taxonomy): domain Eukaryota; kingdom Viridiplantae; phylum Streptophyta; class Polypodiopsida; order Polypodiales; family Pteridaceae; genus Ceratopteris; species Ceratopteris richardii. The sequence continues at coordinate 2,330,952 of CM035415.1, read as the reverse complement.
TGGCCGACGATGGAAGCTGATGTCCAAAAGTTGTGCAAGGAATGCCCAGTCTGCTGCACTAAACCACCTGTGGAACATACCACTCTCTATCAAGTGTCCATAGTGCCAGATTGGTGTGAACCACTAGTATCCTTCCTGAGGACGAAAACATTCCCTCCAGACATGACTCTGGCTAGGAAAAGGAGTTTAGAACAAGAAGCCCATGATTACTCACTCATTGGTGATAATCTATACAAGCGTGGTAAAGATGGTTACCTGAGACTATGTGTCCATGAGAGTGAATATCTTAAGATCTTGGAAACTGCTCACCAAGGTGTAGCAGGAGGACATTTTGGACCAGATCGGGTGATCAAGGCAATACTATTTGCGGGCTTCTGGTGGCCGACCCTTCACATGGATGCACATACCTATGTGAAACGGTGTGATGTCTGTCAGCAAACTCAGTATCCTATACGCAAAGACGAGATGCCACTGAAACCTATGATGGGTGGACGTGCATTCTCTAAGTGGGGAATAGACTTTGTAGGTCCTATTAATCCCCTAGCTAAGGGTTCCCATGCTGAGTATATCATTGTTGCCACTGATTATCTAACCAAATGGGTAGAGGTAAAAGCTACGACAAAGAACGATGCTCAGACAACCGCTAAATTCTTGTTTGAGAATGTATTCACAAGATACGGGCTACCTATAGAGCTAGTTAGTGATAGAGGCACTCACTTCTTGAATGAAGTTATTGAAAATCTGCTCCAAGAATTCTTGGTAGTACATAAGAAGTCTGCCCCCTATCACCCTCAAGCAAATGGCCAGGCTGAGAGCACCAATAAGATCTTATGCAATGTACTTACGAAATTAGTGAACAATAAACGCTCTGATTGGGACAAACAGCTACACCATGCTGTTTGGGCATATCGAGTGGCCTACAAAATGGTACTCCAAGCCACCCCCTTTCAGATGGTATTTGGCCAAAATGCAGTGCTACCGTTGGATTTCTTAATACCTACATTGAAAGTAGCACAGGAGCATGAATGGACAGGTCATGAACTCTCCTCTAGGATCTTTGACCTAGAACGATTAGGAGAAACAAGACTGAGGGCGGCTGCAGGGATATATGCAGGTAAGAAACGACAGAAGGCATACTTTGATGCCCACGTCAAGGATAAAGGTTTGAAGGCATGCGACCTAGTACTAGTCTACACTTTGAAACAACACGCGAGAAAACTAGAGAAAAGAGGCTACGGACCCATGATCATTAATAGGATCTCAACCAGTGGAGTAGTTCAACTCGCTACCCTCGAAGGTGATGTTCTTCCTAGCTATATAAGCGGGTGCAGAGTCAATTTATATCAGGAACCTCTGACGGAAGAGATGCTATGTCGACTCAACATTGCTAAGAAACGCAAAGAAGAAGAGAAACGAATTCGAGAAGAAGCTCAAGCAGAAGCATTGGAACGCATCCGGAGAATGAACTTGAGAAGACAGGGTAGAGAGCAACCTAGGACAGATGCATATGCAGATCAAGGATATCATGTGGCTATGTGTGAAGTTTCAGGTGTCAGCTCTCATAGGATAATTGATCGACGTCCTTTTATAACCTTAGATATAGGACAAGGAAAGGGTGCAAGGACTGTAAGAGCCTTGATTGACTCAGGTGCAGCCACTAGTGCTGTCAAGTTGTCTTACTGTCAAGAGTTGAAATTAACTGTTAATCCTATAGAAGCATATCTCATAGGATTGGGAGGTGTGGAAACCCCTTGCATGGGCGAGGTGGAACTTCCCCTCTATGTTCAAGAGGAAACAATGACAGTCAAAGTACTAGTGTGTCAAGATGAGGACCTCACTGAGCCTCTTGTCTTGGGTCAGGACTGGATCTATGATCATGCGGTCAACCTAAACCTAAGAAGTGGACTTCTTCAGGTATGGGTAAATCATAGTCGAATTATAGTTGAATTGGAAAATGAGGCACTCAAGGAACTAGGTAAGGCACGAACTCCTGGTCCTTCCAGGGGTGCACATGAAGTTGACAATGCTATTCTTGTCCAAAAATGTATGATGCAGAAAGAGGATTGTCTCAACAACGGAGTTAAGGATAAGACGGTACTCCCTTCTTTTTCAAAGGCCAGAAGGATGCAGCTGCCAACGGCAGATCAAATACAGAAGAAGCTGAACACTACCTATACTGGAGGCCAAAAAAAGGAGCAAAGCAGATTGTTTCAGCCGATGAAACAAGTATGGAGGCAAAAAGGCGAACACCCTGTTCCGACCAGGCCAACACCACGGCCAAAACCTCTTATTAGTAATCAACAACACGACACTAATAAGAAGTCCTTCATAAATTCTTCTGCGAAAGTGAAGTCTATTTGGGTACCCAAGAAGTCAATGAAGGCAAGCCCACAATCACAACAAATCTGGGTGCCTAAGGCTTGCTTGCGGGCTCAAATAGCTACACCAAGGCCAAACCCTGTACAACATGGTTCACTGACTCGCACAACCGATACCCACTTGTATTCATCACGCGCGAACACACATTGGCACATGAGCACGAGCAGAATCACTTGTAAATGGGTCCCTAAAAAGCCTCATTTCCGGGCAGACACTCTTATAAAACCCTCCAGAGTCTCCACAAAATCAAGACCAACAGCCAATCAGTTTGTTTGGCAGCCCAAAGCATGTACCAAAGTGTTGGTGCATACCAATCACCAATTGAAGGCTTGGAAGATCAAATGATGAAGGAAGAATCAATTCCTAAAGTGTGGAAGAAGATTACAATCAGAGGACAAGAGAAGTGTACACATATGTACATTAGCATAGTCATAGATGACTTAGATCTTTTGTTCAGTAAGAATTATGTACAAATTATCTATAAATATCTTGAGAAAAGTCGGGGCATGTATGAGAGCAAATGAGAGCATATGTGACAATAGTCATATGTCAAGAATGAGGGAGATAGAAGTCATGAGATAGAGGAAAGTAAATTTGAGTTAGCTCTCATCACTCAGTTGTATTTTCTCTGAGTAAATGAAAAATTTTGCGCCCGATGTTTCTGTGTGTTCTCCTTCTACAGTAGATCAATTGTGGAATGCTTTTGTACAAGTCTAAGTTGAGAGTTGCTTGACCTCTGTGCAAAGTTTCAGCTTCCAATTGTAATCAGGCTGAGTGAATTAAGTGTAGGAACATTCATATGTGAAATGTAGTCACAGGTTCCTAAAACAGGCGCATATTTCGAAGTCAATGTTTTGGTCATTTCTCATAGCACAGTTTAAAGTTTTGCATGAGTGAGGGCTTAATCTTTAAGTTGGAAGATAAGCTACTTATGCCTAGAAGCATTTTGTAAAACGGGTTCTATTCAAGGAGAACCAAGTCTTAAAAGTTACAGGTGTAAAGTCGACTGTTCTGAGTAACAGTTTCTGACATAGGTAACTTATGAAATCAATTTCTCAAGTTATACTTAATCTTTTGGAGTAATTCAACTTGGAATAGTTGTGCAATCTCTAGGAGATGATTCGTACAAAGTTTCATTAAAAACTTTACAGATTTGATAGGTCAATGTGAATGAACAATGCAGCAGACTTTTCTGTGTATCATCTTCTTCACAGATTTGTTAATTTCTGATAAGTTAGCAATTGATCCTCTAAATTAGTGAAGTGTTTGACTTACTCTTGGTATAGAGGTGCTCTAATCACAAGAGTAAGTTGTTCTTTTGGAGATTAACATTCTCCATCAATGGTATCAGAGCAGGAGACATCAATTTGGAGAAAAGGAGGATCTCGACTGCTGCAGATTCAAGAAATTCAACACTTGAAGGACCAAGAAGTGAAAGCTTGGAGTCAAAGCTTGAGGAGAAGACAAATTGACATCAAGAAAGGCAAAAGGAGTTCAATTCGAAGTAAAGGTACATACATTGCTTGTAAAGCTTGAAGTTTTCAATACACAGGTGGATACAAGATGGGAGAAAGCTTGCAGATTGATAAGCTAGATAGGGAGAACTATCCAGCATGGTCCATGAGGATGGAAGCACACCTCATGAGCAAAGATCTTATATCATTTATTACAGGAGATGAAGAAAAACCAGAATTTGCAGATCCAAGTATTCCTACTAGGGAAGAACTTGCAATGTTGAAGACTTGGATGAGAAAGGATGCTCAAGCAAGGAGTATTATTTACATGGCTGTAAATGATTACCTTCTACCTCACATCAGAGGTTTAGAAAGTGCTACAGATGTTTGGAATGCCTTGGAAGAGCATTTCCAAAATACAACTAAGTCAAGGAAGTCCTCACTATGGGCTGAGTTCACAACTTTCAAGAAGAAGAGCTCACAATCAATTTCAGATTATGTGGCAAAGATGAAAGATATTGCAGATAGCTTGGGAGCAGTGGATGAAGACATTGAAGAGGAAAAGTTGGTAAGACAAATACTTACAGGTTTAAGAGGTGATGAGAAGTGGAAGCCTTTTATATTATCCATAGAGTTGTCACTTGATCACTTTACTCCTGACCTTAATCAATTGCTAGGACACATGCTAACCTTTGAGCAGGATCTTAAAGGAGACAATGATAGAAGTACAAGTCAAGCCATGTACTCCAAGGACAAGAAAAAGAATGGCAAGGGAAAGCAATCAAATGATGATGAAGGGAATTCAAATCAAGCCAACTTCACAAAAGGGAAGACAAATTTCAGAGGTAAAGGAAGAGGAGGTAAGAACAAAGATAATGCTAAAGCTTGTTGGATTTGTGGCAGAACAAATCATTTGGCAAATGATTGTTGGTATAATAATCAAAATGGAGGATACAACAATCAGAATTATAGTCAAAGAGGTAGAGGAGGCAGAAACCAAAGAGGCAATTTCAGAGGAAGAGGTGGTAGGACATCATATGGTAGAGGAGGTGGAAGAAACTTCCAATCTCAGTCCTACAACAATAATTATTACAATTATGCATCAGATCAGAAGGATGACATGACTCTTATCCTGAATGCAACTCATGAATCAATGGGAGAAGATCAAAGAGTGTTTTATATTGACTCAGGGTGCAGCAACCATCTGAGTGGGAATCTATCCTTGATGACTGATATGGAAGCAAGGGTGAATGGACATACAGTTCAAACAGGTGACAATACCAAACATAAAGTGGAGAGCATTGGATCAGTGAAGACAAAGAGTGGAAGTACACTTCTGAGCAAGGTACTTTATGTCCCTACTATTCCTAAAAATTTGATAAGTGTAGGGCAAATTGTGGAGAAAGGATATGAGGTAAGATTCACAAATGATGGTGTTTATGTACAAGATCCAAATCAGGGATATAGAAACATAATTGCAGGTAAAAAGGAAGGAAGATTGTTTACTCTCAAAGTCCAAGGTAATGTGGGACATGCATTGTTTACCTATGGAGATCAAAAGGTGTCTGAATTAGACCTATGGCATAAGAGGCTAGGTCATTTCAATGAGAGAGCTATAAAGGAGATGTCAAAGAATAAGGTGGTGCTTGGATTGCCAAACATTGAAGGGCAACATATGGTGTACAAGTGTGAAGCTTGTCAACTAGGTAAAGCACATAAGATTTCTTATAACAAATCAGGGTACAAGTATTCAAACATGCTTGAATTGGTTCATACAGATGTATGGGGTCCCTCAAGGGACTATAGCATAAATGGATCCAGATATTATGTGTTGTTTGTTGATGATGCAACCAGGTGGATTACTTTGTATGTAATCAAGGACAAATCAGAAGTCTTCAAGACATTCAAACATTTCCATGCTTATGCAGAAAGGATCACAGGACAAAAGCTAAAGAGGTTAAGATCAGATGGAGGGGGAGAGTATTTCTCAAAAGAGTTTGATGATTATTTATGGAATGCAGGTATCAAAAGAGAAGTGACTTGCAGGTACTCCCCTCAACAAAATGGAGTAGCAGAAAGGAGGAATAGGACTCTTGTAGAGTTTGCAAGAGCCATGATGAAGGAAAAGAATTGTCCAAATTACTTATGGGCAGAGGCCATTAACACTGCAACATACCTTGTGAATAGGTTGCCTTGCAAAGCTTTGGATGGAGGAACCCCTTATGAAGCATGGTGGGGTAAGAAGCCTAGTCTTGATCATTGTAAAGTATTTGGATGTATTGCATATGCTTATGTTCCTTCACAATTAAGACATAAGCTAGAACCAAAAGCAGAGAAGTATGTGTTTATTGGATATGATGATAGACAAATGGGTTACAGGTTGTGGAGTCCATCCACAAAGCAATTTCTTGTTACTAAAGATGTAACATTTGATGAGCAAAACATGTGGTATACAGGATCACCAAATGAGTATGCAGGTATTGAAGAAATACAAAGGAAAGGAAAGGCAAAGGTAAAAGTATGTGAAGAAATTGTTGATGAAGTTGACTCTAGATGTAGAGTGCAGGATCATGTAGAAGAAGGGCCAAGATTTGATCCAGAATCAAATGAGGCTGAAACTTCAAGAAGTGCAGAAATCAGGAGATCTACAAGAGAAAGGAAAGAGCCTATAAGGTATAGTTATGATACATCTTTCCTAACAACAAAAGATTATGCCTACATTGTGAAAACAGAAGAAGACCCAACTACTTTTGAAGAAGCCAAAGATAAACAGAATTGGGAGAAGGCAATGCAAGAAGAGTATGATGCTCTACTTGAAAATGAAACTTGGGAATTAGTACCAAGACCAAAGAATCAGAAAGTCATTGGATGCAAGTGGGTATATAAAACAAAGAGGTTTGCAGATGGTAAGGTGTCTAGATATAAGGCTAGACTTGTGGTTAAAGGTTATGCCCAAACTTATGGGGTAGATTATGATGAAACCTTTAGTCCTGTTGCTAAGATGTCTACAATTAGGACATTGATTGCTATTGCTACTTGCAAGGGGTGGAAATTATCACAATTGGATGTGAAGAATGCATTTCTTAATGGTTACATTGCAGATGAAGTATATATGGAGCAACCAGAAGGCTTCATGGAATCAATTGGATCAGATTATGTGTGTAAGCTCAAGAGAGCTTTATATGGGTTGAAACAAGCCCCAAGAGCTTGGAATTACAGATTGGTCAAGTTCTTGAATGAATGTGGTTTTCAAGCATCAAAGGCAGATAGTAGCTTGCTAGTGAAGGCAAGTGAAAATGGATATATTTACATGTGCATTTATGTTGATGATATTATTGTTACAGGAACAGATGCTCAAGGAATCAATGAACTCAAGAAGCAAATAGAGAAGGAGTTTAAGATAAGTGACTTGGGAAACTTATCTTATTTTCTAGGAATGCAGATTGTGTATACTCAACATGGAGTATATGTTTCACAAGAGAGATACTTGAAGAATCTTCTAGTCAAGTTTAACATGGAAGATTGCAAGACCTCAACTACACCATTGGAGGTAAATCATAAATTAAGCAGATATGGAGGTGAAGAGTTCAATGACATGAAGAAATATCAGAGTTTGGTAGGTAGTCTAATCTATGCTACCTTGACAAGGCCAGATCTATCATATGCAGTAGGTGTGTTGTCACAATTCATGCATTGTCCAAAGAAGACTCATTGGATTGCAGCCCAAAGGGTACTCAGATATATCAAGGGAACCCTAAGTGAAGGTTTGTATTATGGTTTCACTTCTGACACAAGAATCAAAGTGTTTAGTGATGCAGATTGGGCAGGTGACTCAGATGATAGGAGGTCTACTCATGGATATCTATGTTATGTTGGAGACAAGTTAGTGTCTTGGTGTTCAAAGAAGCAACACACAGTTGCTTTATCATCCACAGAAGCTGAGTATAAGGGAATGGTAGAAGCTGCAAAAGAAGTGATATGGTTGAAGACCTTGATGAAGAGTTTTGAGTTTGATCATAGTACTCCAATAATTTTTGGAGACAATATGAGTTCTTTGTATTTGGCAGCTAACCCTGTTTTTCATGCCAGGACTAAGCATATAGAGATTCAGTATCATTTCTTGAGGGAAAAGGTACTTGATAAAGAGATTGAAGTGATGTACACTCCAACAAAAGAACAAGTGGCAGATATGATGACAAAGAGTTTGGATGGACCTAAGTTACAAAGGTTCAAAGACATGGCAAGTATAAAGAAGACAGAGAAAACCTCAATTGATGATTGAGGGGGAGCTGTTGGTGCATACCAATCACCAATTGAAGGCTTGGAAGATCAAATGATGAAGGAAGAATCAATTCCTAAAGTGTGGAAGAAGATTACAATCAGAGGACAAGAGAAGTGTACACATATGTACATTAGCATAGTCATAGATGACTTAGATCTTTTGTTCAGTAAGAATTATGTACAAATTATCTATAAATATCTTGAGAAAAGTTGGGGCATGTATGAGAGCAAATGAGAGCATATGTGACAATAGTCATATGTCAAGAATGAGGGAGATAGAAGTCATGAGATAGAGGAAAGTAAATTTGAGTTAGCTCTCATCACTCAGTTGTATTTTCTCTGAGTAAATGAAAAATTTTACGCCCGATGTTTCTGTGTGTTCTCCTTCTACAGTAGATCAATTGTGGAATGCTTTTGTACAAGTCTAAGTTGAGAGTTGCTTGACCTCTGTGCAAAGTTTCAGCTTCCAATTGTAATCAGGCTGAGTGAATTAAGTGTAGGAACATTCATATGTGAAATGTAGTCACAGGTTCCTAAAACAGGCGCATATTTCGAAGTCAATGTTTTGGTCATTTCTCATAGCACAGTTTAAAGTTTTGCATGAGTGAGGGCTTAATCTTTAAGTTGGAAGATAAGCTACTTATGTCTAGAAGCATTTTGTAAAACGGGTTCTATTCAAGGAGAACCAAGTCTTAAAAGTTACAGGTGTAAAGTCGACTGTTCTGAGTAACAGTTTCTGACATAGGTGACTTATGAAATCAATTTCTCAAGTTATACTTAATCTTTTGGAGTAATTCAACTTGGAATAGTTGCGCAATCTCTAGGAGATGATTCGTACAAAGTTTCATTAAAAACTTTACAGATTTGATAGGTCAATGTGAATGAACAATGCAGCAGACTTTTCTGTGTATCATCTTCTTCACAGATTTGTTAATTTCTGATAAGTTAGCAATTGATCCTCTAAATTAGTGAAGTGTTTGACTTACTCTTGGTATAGAGGTGCTCTAATCACAAGAGTAAGTTGTTCTTTTGGAGATTAACATTCTCCATCACAAAGCCCCAACCCCATTTGTAAATTCATTACCACTGACCAACTGCATCACCCTCACACGGCACCCGACCCCCCATTAGCTCATAGGTATTCAGCATCAGCTAACCACACTTCACACTCACATCCACGCAAGCACTAACTAACCAACTAACTACATCACAATTCATCAAGTTAATGTTGTAACGGGGACACAGTGTCATTTTGTGTCCATTGCAATGTTAACGTTTGTTCATATATTCTCACAGAACCAGCTGCGAAGTTCTCAACATGGCTGAGGCGGCAGGAACTAGCTCTCAAACAGAAACGAGCCAGCAAGTGGTGGACTTAGACAGTTTACCCGTTTTGCGTGAGACAAATGAAAAACCAGAAGAATTGTAGGCCATCAAAATCATACCTATTGCGGACCCTCCCAGTGGCCATACCATGCCCGTAGGAAAAACTTCCCACTGGTTTAGTGAAGTGGCAGGACCCTTGGGAGAGGGAACATACCTATGGGAATCAGAGTTGGACTTCAATGGAAAGCAAGGTAAATACCATTTCTTTACAAGAGAATTCGAGAAGTTACAAAATGCAGAAGGTCTACGTTCGATATGGGAGAAGGCAGGATTGGATGCATATTTCAGTGCACGGCTCCCAAAGCCTGACTTCATGCGATGCTACTATCTCATCAACACCTTGACTCCAAACAAGAACCCAAAAGGTGCAAGCTCATTTGTGATTCCATCTCTGACAAAGGGGAATGAGCTCAAGAGGTTCAGGCTATCAAACAACTTGGTGAGAGAGGCCCTAGATATGCGCGGAATGCATATTCCTACAGAGAAGGAAACCCTAGTACCGGATTACATGAAGAATCGAAGCCTCACCAAACTCAAGGACATGGTGTCCATGACGCCTAATATTGCAATACACCTTCGCATGTGCATGCAACACTTTGCTTTTCCTGCACAAGATAGATTCACCATGCCGCCCAAAAAGATTTGGTTTAGTTTGTATCTGGCAGAGACACAGAGCCTCACCATCAACTTACCCCACTGGATAATTGATCAGATACACCTAGCTCACAAATGATGGCCGCGGAAACAGGTTTTATATGGATGCTGTGCTCTGACGAGAATAATTTATAGGTGTTTGGCTTATGAAATCCCTATTCAACGGGCCCTAATGTGGAATCGTGTAGAGCAGTTTAGAGGCAGGATATCCACTGGACCCCCTTCTAAGAAGATGAGAAGTACTGTCCAAGTCCCTTGTGCCCAACCATGTGGAGCCACCCTAACACCAGACGTCACCCCTCCACCCCGAAGAGTCCGACCATTCACACTCCGACTTCCAAGACGCAGCACCGATGGTTCTACCTTGATATTCACTCCCATCCCAACCGATCTTGAATTTCCCAGTGGTGCACCTTTGGAAGAACTCACGAATGAAGACTTCGAACAATTATTACAAGATGTAGAGCTGGAGGCAGAAGAGGCACAACCAGTGGAGAATGTGCAAACGCAAGCAACAACCTCCCAAGTACCTGTCACAACAGTTGAAGTGGATGAAGAGGATGATGAAGATGAAGAACAGGAGGAAGATGAGGAGGATTATGATCAAGAGCATCAAGATGAGCAACAAGAAGTGCCAGAACTTGTAGGTGCACCTGCATATACAGCTCAACTAGAAAGGTTATACGACACAATCAAAGCAGTACAAGAAAGGCATCAACTCTCTCTTGTATCAGGTCAAGCTTTGATGCAAGAAATGCTATCAGATGATGGGGTGGATCAACATTTCATTGACACCCTCAAATTAGTGTCAGAATCTTTAGGAGTTCCGGAGGCTGTCCACACAGCAGTCCGCCAGTCCGTGAGGTATGACAAACGCAAAGTTGACACATTACCCCGAGCAGGTAAGACTATCAGGATACCCGTCACAGAACAAGAAGTACCCATTGAAACCACAGCTACCCCCACCACCACCATTGACCTCTCTGCTGAAACCTTCGTTCAGACATCACCCATCTCACCCCAGCATCCCCCATCACCACCTTCTCCACCCCCACCACCACCTCCCACCATGGAAGAAACGACAGTCATCACCCCTACCTTCACTTATAACCCATCCTCATTCACATCATTTTCATTTCGAGAACCCACCTCACAAGACACCCTCTTCTCTTTCGTCACCAATCCCTTGTACACTTCAACCCTTCTATCCTCCGAACCCATAACTGGCGATCCCATAATCCCAAGTGTGGTTGGAAACCCGGCACCCAAAGAAGGCACCCTGTGTTTCCCAGCCTATCCCCCAATACGGGTACCTCCATTCCATGACCCTAACTTCCCATCTGGCCCCTACACCTCTTTCAACCTGACCTCACCACCCCAATACCCGTCCTTTGTGGAGCAGTTCATCCGCTCTCCAATGTTTCAGAGGCACATTTCCCCGATGTTCGCAACGACATCAATTTACACGAACACCACACTCACTTCACCTACCATACCCACCTACATGGTAGCCCCTGTACACACCACTCTATCTGACCCAATGGATATTTCACCCACCACAGCACCTCTCCCCACAATTCCACCCTCTTCCCCTCCACTACTCCCCACCTCACCACTCACCACATCATTGGCACACACAACATTCACTACCCCCCTCCCCAATCCCACCTCCCCTGCATTTCAAACTTTTCCCCTTGCATCTCATAATGTAAATAGCACGTTCAATACATTACTTCAGCGTGCACATCAACTACAACAAGAATACCATCAATTGGAAGAACGCACTGCTGCCCTCCAGGCAGAATCTCAGCGTCTGCAAGCTAGAGTCAACACTCTTGAAGCTGATTACCAAACGCTCCTAACCAAGCATACAACTTTACAGCAGGCTCACTCCGAATTGGAATCAAAGACATCGACTGTAGATGATCAAGTAGTCAAGGAACTAGAAACAGTGCTCCAAGCGCAAATGATATCTAATGCTACACTCAGACGCAACCTTGGGCTATTAAGGAAGCATATGGCAGCAGCACTAGAAGAGAACAAGAGGCTTCAGCAACAAAACCAAGACAACTTTGAAGCCGCTATGGAAGGAACTGCAGGAGCAACCATTAGCCCTACCAAGTATAGAGCAGTCCCATCAGAAGACATTCGCATCTTACTTGAGGAGCTTCTTGGAGTCATATGAAAAGTTAGAGACTGAATGTGCAGACCTAAAGAAACAGATAGCCAGTGCCCCCACAGCTCAACAGGAGCCGATAATCTTGCAACAATCCACAGAAGAAGTAGAGACCCTCCGGAAACAGGTGGCAGAACTCTAAGCATGCCTCTTACCATATGAAAGGCCACCCTCGCCCACTGAAGAACCAGAACCTGAAACAGTAGTGGAAATCCCCGTCGATGACAGCTATGAAGAGCCGTACGAGCCAATGCCAACACTCGGTGGTCGGACTACAGAGGAAGGACAGGACACTTTAGAAATTCAAGTTCCAGATTGGGTCAAAAGGGTCGAGAAAGTGGGTAAGACACATGATGATCGCGTTGCCGTGCAAGTGCAATCTCTCACAAATCTGGAAGAAACTGTCCTTCGGTCTTCTTACTTTCAAAACTTATCCCACCAACAGTTAATCACAACATCAGAGTCGCAATACATGCCTTATTTTGTCTTGCTACATGATTATAACGCAGAAGTTAAAAGATATACAGGGAAGGAGCCCACATTTGCCACTCAATTTGAGCCAGAGGACTTACCGACAGATGCGCGTGTTGGCTCGATCTTCCAGCCTAATTGGCGTGCACGTCTACTAACCGATTACCCTGAGATGATGAGCACCTGGGCAACCATGCCACTATATATCAAGTATAATCCATGTTATTGCCCAATGGTACGTCGCAGATCATGGCAAGCATTTGCGATCAAGGTACGCAACAATAAAGAATGCTCGGCTTGGGTTAACTATCCATATTTTGCTCCACCTCGAGGGACCCCAACCGTAGCCTACATGATATCAATAATTCGGCACTGGTCTACACGTCTAAATAATGTACACAACATAGCAGCGAAAATGTGTATGAAAATATTCGAGCTCATGACCATTGTCTTCAAAACCTTTCGGATGGTGCAAGCTCCATACATCTCTGCCCCTGGATTCTCTCAAGGTAACAAGGATTTAGTCTACGACATGAGCCAGACTCCCTCGGTCACTATAATCTTTGCCTGGCATGCACGAATAAAGTACTTACCCGCATGCTTCAAGCAGACATTTGAGGAAATGTTCTCTACGGGATTCTGGGAATATCATTCGGAAATTTTCATTCCCAGACCAACACATCTGCTACATCTATTCGCAGTAGAACAAGCCATCCATGCAGATCAGTTACGTCTGCCACATCCGGACACTCCAGGACCAATTGATTTGGATCGTATGATGACAGACTTGGCCAGAGGACTACGCATACAAGAACATCAGCTTGCCACTCAGGTTGTGGAATATTACATCCAACACTCCCAGCAACAAGGGTCTACCAGGGACGACAGACGCGAGAGAGGGGGGGGTGTTGAGAGCAGTATGGGCACCCAAGGACTGACTAGACAAGGAAGCCAGTGGAGAGAGTCAGAGCAAGGTGAAGGATTAAGTAGACAAAGCAGTCGACGCAAATCTGGCAGATAGGCCCTTCAAATTTTTCCAAAATCAACATCAATCATTGTAAATACCATTTCATGCTTTTGTAGCTCCATTTTGTGCAAGACAAGGTGATAGCTTCCTAAGCCCAAGGAAAAGATGATTGTGGAAGCCTTTATTTTGCTTAACCCCTCGCAATTGGTCCAATTGGATTACTTGGAGCCCATAATTATCTCACAATGGATTCTTCCTATGTCTATGCACTAGCTCATATGTTCCTGGCAGACGCACCAAAATGTTTCCCTTCCTAAGCCCAAGGGAAAGGATATTAAGAGGCGCTTATGGTGTGCACAGATTACCTCAAACTAATCGACTTATATTGCTTGAGCTTCAGCCGTACCTTTAATTTCACTATCTTATGCACGCTTGTACGTATGCCCTATCGCCTTCCCAAACCCTCTTACTCTCGTGCATCAAGCTACACACATGTATCCGACCGTTCCTTTTAACACTCTTTCATTGTCCTCACTCATATGTTTGTGCCCATATACATGCAGATAGTCTCGCGCACTACCCTCAACACATGCTTATATGGACCCACACCTAACACTTCCCATGCACTCACGTGCACACACTCCTTTTCTTCATATAGATGTTCACCCTCCCCTTTTGTCTTCTTAACCTTTTACACACTCGCTCTTACGCCTATGCCCACCTGAGTTAAAAAGGGAATGAACGCAATCATAGAAGATGGGCACCGCATACAAAACTTCCATTCCCAAGGCAACTTCAAATTTATTTAGGAATGATGGCTGGTTCATTTCAAAACATGACAATAAAGCACTCACGAGATTGAACACTACAAACTACCCTCTTCGACCTAATCAAAAAGATCATGCCCTCTATTTCTACTATGACATTCAACCAGCAATTTGCATTTCAGATGAAAAAAACTTTCCTTTCCATTCTTAATAGCTTTCATACATGGCGAAATCACTCAGCAATGTCATTCCAGATGTTACACACATCGCGACCTATGCAATCATACTCCTTTAATGGTCCGTTCAATATGCGGGAAGAAGCGGATTTTACATTTGTATGCAGGTAGATATATGGCTGAAGCAACTTATTTCATATATGGCCCCAAGATTTACAAATACATATTCAGGCGTATGTGGCGATTATTAAAGATTTCCTCGCTCCTACACTTCTAAATGTTTAGAACAGACAGAAGTATTCTCTTGTTACAAACGAGAGAAGCAAGGCGACTGGACAGTACTCTAAAGGAAGCAGCTTCTTGGAATACTAACAAGATACTTATCAACAAAAAATGGATTCCGCAGTCCTATGCAAGGAAGAAACAAGAACCTGAACCTCGATGAGAACTCCTCCTCCACACCAGCACATAGATTCGTACTTTATGAGAAGATGGTTCAGGGGAAGAAATTTTCATTATTGCTGCTTCAATCTGGAGTGGAAATCACTTCTTTCATGCCTCAGCCTCTTTCTATTGCTGCTTGCAGTTCCTCTTTACTTCACACAGAGCTTGTTCCTCCTCTAAAGGCACGTTCAGGCTAGACTTCTCTTCCATGGCAGCGAACCATTCTCCCCCTCTTCTTATCTGCATCAACTCTTTCGAAATCCATCGATTGACTGAGGCTCTCGAAAGTGGAAGACCTTCATGTGGTGCGTGAGCAGTCTTCAATGGCCCTTCAGTGTAAGATCGCAAAGCAAAGAGAACTCAAGAACTAAACCCCACACTCATAACGACATCCTCATTTCTACTGGTATCGATCAGTGTTGATCAAAGAACAAGAATGTAGGACCGCCTTCTACAACCCTCTCCCCCCTCTGCACAGCGCGAACCTTTCTCTCAACAGCTGCGACTGCCCCCCCTAAACACACAAAGGGAACAGTCCTCACGACGACCCTCCCTCCACTTGCTGCTACTCTTCCGTGCCTCCCTTGTTTCTGCACACATCGAAAAATGACGAAGCCCCCTTTGTTTTATGTCCCTTCAGCACCTGTCTCTACCTTTGCTTTCGTCCCCCGTACTCAGAGGGCCTGTCAGAGCCATAAAAACCTCCATCTCCCTTTTTCCTGACAAAAAAACGGAAAGGAGGGGGAGAGTATTCTGACAGAAATAACCTCCCCAAGCTCTGAAAAAGTGACTCATGGGTTCCCATTCGATGACATGGCAGCTAGAGATACCTCCTGTCAGCAACCAAGAGCACCAAACATATGACAAAGAAACACACGCACACTCAACATCAGATTTCGAAAAAGTAGGATTCTCTGCACATTGAACAGCTACCCTTGTATTGATGAACCCATTGGCACAAAAATGCTCCTCCCAACCACGCGAACTCTTTCCAACTTTTTCTTGTATAGTGTTGAAGATAGAATTAAAGGCCATAGCAATAACATTCACATTGCCCTCATTGGTATTATCGAACAAAAGAGGGACGTCCTCCTCGAAGACATCGAAGGGAGTTCTTGAATATATCATAAGTTGCATTGTAGACACGATCAAGAATAGCTCGATGACAAAGGATGAGGAGAACTCAGGTGATTCTCCCTTGATCCAAGTGAAGACAATCAAAGAACAATAGGATACAGTAGCACTTTATCTCTCAGAGCTTCATCAGCCCCCTTTGTGATTTCCTTCATGTAACTTTTGGGAGTCTATTCTAGTTCAGAGATTACATCCCCCCATTTTTCAATTTTTGCCTTGTACGTTGTTCCCTGCTGTGAACCTTCATACACCCCCCTCTAATTGCGCTGCCTAGCTCGTGAAAACAGATCAATAAGGCAATTAAAGTGCTCAAGAGTGAAGCTAACTCCATGCTGCTTGAAATAATTACAATAGCTTTGCCCTTCATTGATAAGCCCTTGGTCTAAGTCACGTATGGTAGTGCAAGCCTTTAAGCTCCAAACAAAAGTTTCATATTTTGGGCAGAGGCCCTCTTTTCGCATCTGTTGAAAACACCTCAAAGCTTCATCCCCATGCATCCATTGAAAACCATGCATAGCTTCACCCCTACTGCTCTTGATCCTTGTGTCCACATTTGAGTAGATCTTATCATCGCCGGCCACCTATTCTCATTGCAAAGCACCTATGTCCAAACAAATATTCTCCAAAAATGGAAGCATGTTAGTGCACCAAAACCAACCATTTATTGAGCTAACATACTTCCCTCTTCTTATTTGCGAAGTCGTCCTCGACGAGCCACTCTTGCTGCAATCTAATCAGAACAGCCATGAAAATATTAGTGTACAACAAGCTTGCATACCTTTCCATCGAGCCATTATTCCAATTGGACCTGCACTCATTGAAGCTATTAGTGCTAAAAAATCACTTATGAAATAAACAGATCAGTCGCTTCCAAAATAATCCAAGAACATGCACATATATGCAATTCCATTTCCAACATGCATCAAATTGCTCATGCATTCCATTATCAAAATGGTCTCAACCAAAATAACACATTCATACCTTTCCAAGTTTTACACATACAACTGTCATTGCCAAAAACAGAAACGGAAATATCGAAATAAACAACAACTGAAATGAATTCAATCGGAGATGCAACATACCCAAAATGCATACCCCCTTATTGCACCTACCATTCGCTATGTACAATTATTCCATGACTAGACACTCGCGAAGAATCCCCATCGTCGTCCTACAGAAACCGTCGAGACTCGAGTACAAGTCAAGACCTACATAAAAAACCTGGAGTGCCCCACATACTGGAAACCCTCGGATAGAGCACACAAGTTATAAAGCAAACCCGTTGCATTACCTCGCTAAAGCCTCATCCATAAGTACATATAGAGTCTTTGTGCCTTCAAGAATGTTGATTCAAAGTGAGCTGATCTGTCGCAAGCCAACACATACCAATCACACAAGAAAATAACGTTCCCTTCCAGGCGATCATCGCCCTCTCCTCCTCTCTCTCTCCCCCTCAGGAGTGGGGAATAACTTCATATGAAAATTTTATTTATATTCACACGTTGGCCTGCATTGACACTGGATGCGATTCGTGGACCTGACCACCCGATCATGTTGATTCCACCCATCTACCAACGCAATGCAGCGCAGAACACACAAACACACAATGATAACACATAACATATATCAGCTAGCCCATAACGAAGCTGGATACAGCTCGTGGTTGTGAACGCCCGGCCACAATGGTTCCACTTACCTACCAACCCGTTATGGCGCGTAGCGAGGACACAAACGTATACATCCCAAGCCTATGGCGAAACTAGCTGCGGCTCGTGGTCCTAACCACCCGGCTAAGATAAATCCACCCACCTACTAGCCCACCATAGCGCATTGGTACGATCACAACAACACAATATTTTTTTTTCTTTTCTTTTTCTTTGTTTTTTTTTTTTCATAGTTAATTAGTTCACCCAAGTCCTGAGAATTAGGGAGAGGAAGAAAGGGACTTTCCCACTTTTCCCACACATGCATGCAAACATATACACACTAGCCTTTGACAGATCAACCACCTCTTCACTCCATTCTTTCAATTACAGACACTACATATGTATTCATCGAGTTGACTTTTCACTTGGTAACTACAGCCGGCTATGCCTTAGTCCCTCCTGTACCTATCCTTAGACGATCTAGAATGCGGGTCTCTGGGATGTCTCATGTAGCCTCACATCGTACTCACATCCCGACAACTTCCCTAGGGCGAGTCAGGCTCAACTTCAGGAGCTCCGTCATCACTTCCTATCGTTAGCATATCTGCCCAAGCCCACGTGATATCGTTTGCCTCGTTAGGCATTTCCCTCGAAGGATCGAAATAGTAATATCGATCTCCCGCCCATCCTACATGTCGAGTCAGGTATTCCTCAAAACACTCAATGTAAAATGCAACACCCAAACCCTGGTTTATAAAGCATACCAGCCAATGCGCTTCCTCAACATCGTATTCCGTCTCAAAGTTGTCGACATCTATGTCCATGCGGGCGAATGTTTGGTCCGAGAAATATATCCTTAGCTCGTACAAGTAGAGTTGCTTTATTTGATCTGCCATTTTGTTACTTAGCTCCTAACAGTCTATGTATGTACAAGGAGTCTACTACGTCCTTCTGCTTGGATCTCGTCTGGCTTCTCCCGTCCTAATGTCACGTGAAATATGGTTTAATTCGAAGCGCGTTAACCTTCACGGGAGCACATTCTTCTCCTAAATCTTGAATTTGCATGGCAAATGTACACTTTTCAGGATTTAATGCGATGCCTTTTTCAATGCTTCTTCTTAAAATCGCTTTGATCCTCTCCATCATGTTTTCATCGTTGCCTCTGATTGCAAAGTCATCGAGAAATATCTCCATCCAATCCTGCAAGTAGTCTTGATATGCAGCTATCATTGCTCTCTGGAATGTGGCTGGTGCATTGCATAATCCAAATGGCATCACACGATATGCATACTACCCCATTCTGTGGTGAAAGTAGTTTTTGATTGATCCTCTTCATGGATTTGGATCTGGTTGTACCCACTAAAACCATCCAAAAATGAGTACAATTTATGGCCAGCCACTCTGTCCAAGATTTGATCAGTGAACGGCAAGGGGAAATGATCCTTCTTTGTGCGCTCGTTCAACTTACGATAATCTATGCAAATACGGATTTTCTTATTTTTCTTCGGAACAACTACAATTGGTGATACCCACTCGCTGGATGCGATGGGATATATGAATCCTGCTTCCAATAACTTAGTCAATTCCAACTTGATCAATTCCGAGTAGACTGGATTTGTCCGCCTAAGTCGTTGACATATTGGTCGTGTGCCTTCTTCCAAGTCTATATAATGTTGGCAGATTCGGGGATCAATTCCTCTCAGATCACTGTATGACCATGCAAAGGCCTTGCTGAAATTTTTGAGTGCCAATTTAATGCAATCTCGTACCCCATCTGGTAGCTCTGACCCCACACTCAAGAACTTTTCTGGAAAAACTTCCCATTTTTCCACCTGAGCTTCTCGTGAATATTCCTTATTCCTTGATGACGTTGTGATTGGAAGGTTTGCGTCTATACTCAACATGTAGCACTCAAATTCTCTTGTATGTGTCAACCATCCTAGCAACTCCTGATCGGAATCGTCGTTATAGAGCAATGGATTTTGATACTCTCCCATCTTCGTGTCTTGATTCTTAAAGAGCTGCAAGTTGAACCCGTCTTGAAGCAGATTCTTGTAGGTGTCCGTGTTCAAGGAAAACCTAGCTCGTGCAATCTCGTGCCTTGCTTTCTCCTTTTCTTTCTTTTCCATCTCATCGACTATTATTGTCTTCTTCTTGTTGCTCGAGTGTGGGGATACTTGTATTTGAATCCGATCAGACTTTGGCCCTATTGAAATAAAACTTGTGCGCCAGTCATGCACACATTCGGCTTGCACCAGCCATGGCCGTCCAAGTAGGATCGAGAAGGTAGCCTCTGAGGTCCTTGGTCTTACTATCAGATAATCAACTTTAAACTCTAGACCGCCCACAACTGTGCTTACATTCTTCAAAAGACCTGCAGGCTTCACTTGTGTTTGATCTGCCATTCTCAAGGACATCGGAGTTTCTTCCATGTGGTTGAGGCCCAAAGCTTTCATCATGAACTCAGTCATAAGGTTGACTGCGGCTCCACTATCTAACTGAGCACCGGGGACTGCGTATCCTTTAATCTCGACCGTCACAGCTGGGGCATTCGAATCGATTTGCGTCGTAATACTTTGAATGATTCCTTCGACATCTTTATCTTGTCTCTTTTTCTCTCGAGCTTTCCTCGGCTTCTTAATATATTCATTGTAGAATTGTTTCCTATAGGCAGGTGAACACTTCAGCAATGTGCTAATGTCCAGCGTGACTTCTGTGTCAGCCAACAGTTTTACGATATCCACTTCCTCCAAACCCTGTCTTTCCTTCCTACACCTCGGAGCTCTTAATCTTTCAGGGAATGGTGCTATGCCTGGCACAAACTCCTTGGTCACTAGTGGAAGGATCTCAATCTCTTCCCCATCCTCAAGCTCTTGCTGCTCAACAAGTCCTCCAGCTTGGTTCTCTACCTCTCCCTGTTCGGCTATCTTCTCCTGGCTAGCTTTTTCGCGTTCGCCTTCCGGATGCTTCTTTGAATACTCTTGAGTCCTTGTGACTACTGCCACAGTTGGCTCTTTATGTGATTTCTTGGCCTCGTAAGCATCCACAAAGTGCATTGACGAGCAAGAGCCTTCTTGAGGGTTCAGTGTCTTGAACACTACTCCAATCGTAGGAACTTGCTCTTGAGCTCTCGTTGTGGAATGCATCTGAGTATCAACATAATTCGAGGACCCTACTCGTCCTTTTTCCTTGTCGGTAGCAGCTCTTCGTTTAGGACAATCCTCATCAAAGTGGCCCTCTCCACTACAGTACCTACATAGTGGGGTATAATCAATTGGCTTCTTTTCGTTTGGACATCTAGATTGAGTATGGCCAAAGCCATGGCATCTCCAGCACTGGATTGGACCATCTCTTCTTTGATCACGTGCAGCTCCTCTTGGATAGTCTCCTCCTTGACCCTGAGCACCATATCCATAAGTAGGTCTGTTTTCCCAACGAGATGTAGGTGGGACACTTTGAGCGGGCAATCCCGTGTAAGGTCTTTCTCTTGTATCTCCTGATTTCATGGTCCTCTCTTCATAGGCTCTCTTGTTGTAACATCGGTCCTCCGTGTGATTTGTTCTTCCACAAAAAGTGCAACGCATTCTAGGTGGTGATCTATCTGTGAATACTCTCGAGACTGTAGGGCATTCTGAAGCCAAATGGCCGTAACCATGGCACTTTCCACACCATGTGTTTGATCGAAACACTTGATTGGGGTTTGTAGTCACCTCTGGTTTTACTGTATATGTTTCCTGGGTCATTGTGGCAGCTTTTATAGCTTGTGTGACCAACTCCAATATTCGTTCTTCAGTTAGCGCAGGCTTTACCTCGCCTGGCGTGCTAGTGGCAGCTACAAAAGCTGGGGTCATCAATGAAGAACTTCCTTGGCCCGGATCTTTCATCGGTATGCTCCCTGGGCCTCCCATAGGCTCGTATAAGAGCTCCATCTTCCTTTGTTGGCATAATTATACTTCCTCCCAAAGCCTCGCTTGTTCCTTAGCATCCATTAAAGTCGCAGGTCTTGTCAGGCTGATATGCTGCTGTGCCGTAGGATCTCTCAATCCGGAAATGAATCTTCTCTTCAATGTCTCATCGTTCGGGGCATTTGTGCCCATCTTTCTTACCAACGTTTCCATTCTCTGAATATAGTTATCGATGCTCTCATTTACTCCCTGTCGCAAGTAATCCATCTGTTGGGCCAATCTATCTTGGAAGCCTTGTCGTCGAAACTTTGCCAAGAAGGCTTCCTTGAGCATTTGATAAGTTCCACGCTCTTGTGGTGTCAAATTCCCATACCAATTGGCTGCCTCATCTCGGAGAATAGCTGGAAAAATCCTCAACCTTTGACCCTGGTCAACTACCTCATTGGCCTCACAAGTAACCTCAAATAGTTGGATAAAACTATCCGGGTCCTCGTCCCAAGCACCTGAAAACTTGGTGAAGTCCCCCAAGTGAACCGAAATCCGCTGAGCAATTTCGAACAGAGGTGTGATGTCAATATCACTTTGATCCCAGAAATTTAGTGCACGTGCCCTCAGGATCCCTCCTTCAAACTTCCGCACTTGATTCGCAACTCTCCTACGGGAGTACACGTTTTTGGCTGATTTCTTCGAACCAATCGAGGTCCACTCACCTGGCGGTTCCCACCTTCTCCTTTCTCTTTCAAGGGCTCTTCTCTGAGCGCGTTCCTCTCTTTGAGTTTGTGTTGCTCCTGACGATGAGCTCCCCTCGCTCATGTACTAGATCTTGGGGTCCGCAAGCTCGGCCAACCTGTGGCGCTAGGCGAACCCATGGCACTCTCTTATAGAGACGTACCAAGCTATTCCCGGCAAACGCACCAAAATGATAGGTTCCTAAGCCCAAGGAAAAGATGATTGTGGAAGCCTTTATTTTGCTTAACCCCTCGCAATTGGTCCAATTGGATTACTTGGAGCCCATAATTATCTCACAATGGATTCTTCCTATGTCTATGCACTAGCTCATATGTTCCTGGCAGACGCACCAAAATGTTTCCCTTCCTAAGCCCAAGGGAAAGGATATTAAGAGGCGCTTATGGTGTGCACAGATCACCTCAAACTAATCGACTTATATTGCTTGAGCTTCAGTCGTACCTTTAATTTCACTATCTTATGCACGCTTGTACGTATGCCCTATCGCCTTCCCAAACCCTCTTACTCTCGTGCATCAAGCTACACACATGTATCCGACCGTTCCTTTTCACACTCTTTCATTGTCCTCATTCATATGCTTGTGCCCATATACATGCAGATAGTCTCGCGCACTACCCTCAACACATGCTTATATGGACCCACACCTAACACTTCCCATGCACTCACGTGCACACACTCCTTTTCTTCATATAGATGTTCACCCTCCCCTTTTGTCTTCTTAACCTTTTACACACTCGCTCTTACGCCTATGCCCACCTGAGTTAAAAAGGGAATGAACGCAATCATAGAAGATGGGCACCGCATACAAAACTTCCATTCTCAAGGCAACTTCAAATTTATTTAGGAATGATGGCTGGTTCATTTCAAAACATGACAATAAAGCACTCACGAGATTGAACACTACAAACTACCCTCTTCGACCTAATCAAAAAGATCATGCCCTCTATTTCTACTATGACATTCAACCAGCGATTTGCATTTCAAATGAAAAAAACTTTCCTTTCCATACTTAATAGCTTTCATACATGGCGAAATCACTCAGCAATGTCATTCGAGATGTTACACACATCGCGACCTATGCAATCATACTCCTTTAATGGTCCGTTCAATATGCGGGAAGAAGCGGATTTTACATTTGTATGCAGGTAGATATATGGCTGAAGCAACTTATTTCATATATGGCCCCAAGATTTACAAATACATATTCAGGCGTATGTGGCGATTATTAAAGATTTCCTCGCTCCTACACTTCTAAATGTTTAGAACAGACAGAAGTATTCTCTTGTTACAAACGAGAGAAGCAAGGCGACTGGACAGTACTCTAAAGGAAGCAGCTTCTTGGAATACTAACAAGATACTTATCAACAAAAAATGGATTCCGCAGTCCTATGCAAGGAAGAAACAAGAACCTGAACCTCGATGAGAACTCCTCCTCCACACCAGCACATAGATTCGTACTTTATGAGAAGATGGTTCAGGGGAAGAAATTTTCATTATTGTTGCTTCAATCTAGAGCGAAAATCACTTCTTTCATGGCTCAGCCTCTTTCTATTGCTGCTTGCAGTTCCTCTTTACTTCACACAGAGCTTGTTCCTCCTCTAAAGGCACGTTCAGGCTAGACTTCTCTTCCATGGCAGCGAACCATTCTCCCCCTCCTGTTATCTGCAGCAACTCTTTCGAAATCCATCGATTGACTGAGGCTCTCGAAAGTGGAAGACCTTCATGTGGTGCGTGAGCATTCTTCAATGGCCCTTCAGTGTAAGATCGCAAAGCAAAGAGAACTCAAGAACTAAACCCCACACTCATAACGACATCCTCATTTCTACTGGTATCGATCAGTGTTGATCAAAGAACAAGAATGTAGGACCGCCTTCTACAACCCTCTCCCCCCTCTGCACAGCGCGAACCTTTCTCTCAACAGCTGCGACTGCCCCCCCTAAACACACGAAGGGAACAGTCCTCACGACGACCCTCCCTCCACTTGCTGCTACTCTTCCGTGCCTCCCTTGTTTCTGCACACACCGAAAAATGACGAAGCCCCCTTTGTTTTATGTCCCTTCAGCACCTGTCTCTACCTTTGCTTTCGTCCCCCGTACTCAGAGGGCCTGTCAGAGCCATAAAAACCTCCATCTCCCTTTTTCCTGACAAAAAAAACGGAAAGGAGGGGGAGAGTATTCTGACAGAAATAACCTCCCCAAGCTCTGAAAAAGTGACTCATGGGTTCCCATTCGATGACATGGCAGCTAGAGATGCCTCCTGTCAGCAACCAAGAGCACCAAACATATGACAAAAAAACACACGCACACTCAACATCAGATTTCGAAAGAGTAGGATTCTCTGCACATTGAACAGCTACCCTTGTATTGATGAACCCATTGGCACAGAAATGCTCCTCCCAACCACGCGAACTCTTTCCAACTTTTTCTTGTATAGTGTTGAAGATAGAATTAAAGGCCATAGCAATAACATTGACATTGCCCTCATTGGTATTATCGAACAAAAGAGGGACGTCCTCCTCGAAGACATCGAAGGGAGTTCTTGAATATATCATAAGTTGCATTGTAGACACGATCAAGAATAGCTCGATGACAAAGGATGAGGAGAACTCAGGTGATTCTCCCTTGATCCAAGTGAAGACAATCAGAGAACAATAGGATACAGTAGCACTTTATCTCTCAGAGCTTCATCAGCCCCCTTTGTGATTTCCTTCATGTAACTTTTGGGAGTCTATTCTAGTTCAGAGATTACAGCCCCCCATTTTTCAATTTTTGCCTTGTACGTTGTTCCCTGCTGTGAACCTTCATACACCCCCCTCTAATTGCGCTGCCCAGCTCGTGAAAACAGATCAATAAGGCAATTAAAGTGCTCAAGAGTGAAGCTAACTCCATGCTGCTTGAAATAATTACAATAGCTTTGCCCTTCATTGATAAGCCCTTGGTCTAAGTCACGTATGGTAGTGCAAGCCTTTAAGCTCCAAACAAAAGTTTCATATTTTGGGCAGAGGCCCTCTTTTCGCATCTGTTGAAAACACCTCAAAGCTTCATCCCCATGCATCCACTGAAAACCATGCATAGCTTCACCCCTACTACTCTTGATCCTTGTGTCCACATTTGAGTAGATCTTATCATCGCCGGCCACCTATTCTCATTGCAAAGCACCTATGTCCAAACAAATATTCTCCAAAAATGGAAGCATGTTAGTGCACCAAAACCAACCATTTATTGAGCTAACACAAGGAGTCCTTGAGCTTGAGGAGCCTTAGAAGTACCTACATATCAATTTTCGTATTTTTTAGACTCCGTTTAAGCCCTCAAATTGGCCCTAGAACCTAATTTTTAACTAGGCTGGACACTAGGTCTGGACAGGGCCAAAACCTAGTCACAAACTATAAATAGAGCTAGAGAGCTCATTTTTGAGGCTAGCTTGTAATTGATTTGAACTTGTAAGAGCTTATTGAAAGTAATCTAAGAACTCCATTGCTTCTAACTCTTTTTCTTGCCGTGTGTGCGCGTGTGTGTGTATGTGTGTGCATGTTAGTGTGCTTCTCACTCACGCACTTGTGCCTTCACTTGCTCGAGGTCTTCATACCATCCTCACGTCTTCCCGGATTGACATTAAAGGAGGTGCTACTCATCACTGAGCTACAATAGATTCTTCCCACTTAGGTTGTCCTTGAGCTTCTCTGTAGTTGGAAGGCTCTAGAATCTGTTGGATCTGATGCATCAATGCATAGTTTACATTATGATTTTGTTCTTGCTGCTGCTTTTCAATGAGCAAAGTGTAGATGGGTGGAATAAAACTTGTACTTGGACCTTTAGTTGATTATATTGAAGCTTCATCAAAGATTACATCTTTTGACATTGTGATGAAGTGGTTCTCAAGATCAAACAATTTATATGTTTTTGATTGTTCGCTATAGCCAATGAAGATATGCTTCTTAGACTTGGACTTTAACTTGCTTCAAGTTTCTTTTGGCACATGGACAAATGCATCACTTCCAAAATACTCAAAAGCAATTGACATTAGGCTTTCTTCCATAGTAGGCTACAAAGGGTTTCTTGTTGTTCAATGCGCTAGTGAAGCCTCGATTGAGTATGTGCACGATAGTGTGCGCTGTGCTTCTGCCCAAAACTTGAAGGGCAATTCTTTGTTGTGAAGCATGGTTCACACCATTTCCATCACATTTTGGACCTTTCTCTCAGCTACTCCATTCTGGGATGGAGTGTGAGGTTGAGGGACTTCTCTCTTTATTTCTTTTTGCTTTAAGAAATTATCAAAGTTGTGATTGATAAATTCACCACCTCTATCTGATTGAATAATCTTGAATATCTTGGACACTTCATTCTCAACTTGAGTTATTGAGTCTAGAAACTTAGAAAAGGTGTCTACCTTTGACTTCAAAAAATATACCCAAATGTATCTTGAGTGGTCATCACTAGAAGAAAGAAGTAGATTGATCCAGTAAGGAAAGGGGTATTCATGGATCCACAGAGATACACGTGGACTAAGGCTAAAGGGTTCGTGGCTCATGTGGATGTTCCTATTAGTGTCCATGTGAAAGGCCAAATGGCCACTGGACACTTCTTTGTATATATTCTTTAATAAAACATATAGTGGCCTGGTCAACCACACACTGTATGTTCAACCGCATTTGTAAGACCTAAGATTGTCTTCGTGCTCCATGTGTACTGTGTTTTTCGTGCGTATTCTATAGCCTCTGTGGGGAGTACCGTGTATGCCCCTAGGAGCTCAGTTGTCTACTCCGAGGATATCCTAGTGTAGCTCTCAATAAGGAGAGTGCACTAGAGTGCATCACCATGGAAATACTTAACTGATATCAGAGCAATTCGATGCAAAAGCTTTGTTCCTTTTGTGCGAGTGAAGTGAGCATCCCCCTTGGCTTTCTCCAAGGTTTATGAAATTTTTCACTGGTATCAGAGTAGTTCGACTCAAAAGCTTTGTTCGTTGTGTGTGAGCGAAGCGAGCACCCTCCCCCCTCGGCTTTCTCTAAGGCTTACGACTAAGGCGGCGGCCAAGGCATAGACCTTGGCACAAGTTATCATCCGAGTCACCGAAGTCACCGATGTCGCCGTTGGCTGCACGCAAGGGAGGACCTCAACGATCAAGGAAGATAGAGGTTCCCAATACTTCTCGAGAGGTCACCCATCCCAGTACTATTCCCCTCGGAGCTTGCTTAACCATGGAAATCTCTTGCCACTAAGCTACACTCTTGTGGTGTCTGAAGAAGAGGAAAGACTAAGGTTAACATTACCTTGAACATGTTTTGGTCCCTCAAAGCTTCATTCTTTGCTTTCAAAGCCTGTTTCTGAAGCATTTTCGGGGTGTCTTTTGGAGCCATTTTAGAGTACTTTCGCACATAGTTCTCTTCACACAAGTCCAAGAAAATCAAGAAGAGTATTCTTTGTAATTCTTCGACAATAAATATCAACCTTTGGGGCTGTGTTTTCAGCCACACTCATAAAACTACAGGTTTCTTGAAAGGTTTTCAGTTTTGGTGGGAGCAGTCGCTGCAAATTTAAGCAGGTTTTTTTAGCATAAAAGATCAGAGCTGACAGACACTTGCAGGTGTTGTTGGCTACTTTTTGGGCTCTGCATTCAACCTTTTAGTGTCATTTTAATGCATATATTGAGCACATACATGCCATGTACACTTCTATGGATACTGCTTACGTACGTCCATGTGGTCATTGATATAACGGTTACGTTTTTTTTTTGCATAAAGCCTTTTATATTTGCTAAAGAGGGTTGTGGTGAGGTTTTCTCAATTGGGAGACACCCAAATGTCGGGGTCTCTTCGATGATGTAGGTGGAAGTCTTACCCAGCCTCGCCATAGGAGATGTATGATAGTAGTTCATAGGTGCTCGATAAGCCTAGTTGGCTTCTATTGGGTAACTGATCATATGCAGTGGAGTCAATGACTCACTATGCACATACACATAGACTTGCATTTTTATGATATTTTGACACTGGTCATACGATCATTTTGCAGAGGATACTCTAGCAAAATCTTTCTAGATTTTTTGGTTTTATCAACTATACAATGGTCGATTTACTTCTTGATACACTTATTCATTGGTGTTTGGACTCTTCTAGATCCATTATCATTCTTTTCGGTTCTCTACCATCATGGCATCAGAGGTCTCAGACACATTTGGTGGATCAGGGTCTAGTGCCAGTGTTCCAAGGAGGAGCTATAACTTGTAGGGTAAAGACCATTTTGAGATCCAAAAACTTCATGGCACAAACTTTCCTCTATGGAAGAATCAGATTAAAGATGTGCTGATTCAAAGGAGGCAATGGAAGCCAGTAAATGGGATTTCAAAGAAGCCTGCTGACATGGATGAAGATGATTGGGATGAGTTATATGAAATGGCCAGGTCTACTATTCGCTTGCACCTGGCAGATAATGTTTACTTTACAGCATTAGATTGTGAAAGTGCAGAGGAGATTTGGAAGACGTTATGCAATACATATGAAAAAGGGACAACATCAAATAAAGTGTAGCTGATGAGAAAATTATATGACCGCATGAAGGACACAGATAGTGTTGCTTCTCATCTAAATGATTTTGATGCTATATTCTCCCAGTTACAGGCTTAGAAAGTGGATATGGATAATGAAATGAAATCAATATTGCTGTTATGCACCTTGCCATCATCATGGGATATGTTTTGCACAGCTATTAGCAATAGTTCACCTGGTGGTAAACTCATCTATGATGAAATATGTGGAAAACTCTTGAGTGAGGAGATTCACATAAAATCTATGCTTGGCACTTAGAGTGGAGATGCATATAATGTCGTGATTCTTACCAAGGAAAGAATCAACAATGTGGCAAGAGCAAGAAGAAGGAAAAGAATGGTCAATGGAATAAGAGTAGAAGTAAATCAAGGAAGAGGGATATTGAATGCCATTATTTTCATAAGAAAGGACACATGAAGAAAGACTATTATGCATTAAAGAATGCTAAAGGTAAAGGACATAATGTTGATGGTCATGTTAAACAGTTACCTTCACCATCTACTTTGACTGTGAAGATTGAAGAAATTAATGCTATTTCTGATGATGCTAATGTGTTGAAACTTGATAGTACTGTGCAAACTGAGGCTCTTATGGCTGATTCTCTTTCCCACACATGGCTGCTAGAGTTTGGTGCTTCTTTCCATGTGACTCCACATAGAGAATGGTTCTCTAAATATGCAGCAAAGTCTCTTGGTACCATGAGGCTTCGTGACTCTTACCATTGTGACGTTGTGGGGATTGGAAATGTGTTTGGCAGTTCATTGATGGTTCAAAATTTACTATGCATAATGTACGCCATGTACCCCAATTATCACACAATTTGATGTCAGTTGGTCAACTTAATGACCTTGGTTACAAGGTGGTCTTCTATGCTCAATCCTTTCGTATATCAAAGGGAAATATGGTTATTGCAAAAGGAAGCAAAGTTGGCTCACTTTATCCTTTATTTGTATCACAGAAAGAACACTTCTTAGTTGTTACTGAACAACCTATGGCTTGTATTTGGCATGGTCGTTTAGGCCATATATCTCGTAGTGGAATGGAAAATGTTTCTCGTTTGGCTACTTACTTGCATTATCTTTCTTTGATTTTTCATTTTGTGAGCATTTTCAATATGGAAAGCAAAGCAGAAATGTGCATAGAACACACATTGAATCTTCAATTCAGCCTTCAGATCTCATTCATACAGATGTGTGTGGTCCTATGCCCATTAGGTCCTTAGGTGGTTCTCTTTACTTTGTCACTTTCATAGATGATGCCACTAAAAAAGTATGGGTATATCCAGTATTCCCTACTTTCAAAAATGGCTTGCTTCAGTTGAGACTGAAAAAGGAACTAAGCTTAAGGCTTTACGTTCAGGTAATGGGGGTGAGTATACCTCACATGAATTCAGTCTTTTATGTCAGTCTAGAGGGAGTCCTAGAGAGTTTATAGCTCCTTATACCCCAGTACAAAATGGTGTGGCTAAAAGGATGAATAGAACTATTCAAGATAGACTAGTTTCTATGTTGCATCATGATAACCTCTCACAAGGCTTTTGGGCAGAAGCAGTATTGATTGCAGTTCATGTGATTAACCTTTCACCTAGTACTCCCAAAGGTATGAAAGTGGCACAAGAGTTATGGACAGGGAAGCCACCATATTATGATCATCTTTGAGTTTTTGGGTGTGAAGCACATGTTCATATACCCAAGAGTCTTAGACAAAAGTTGGACCATTAGTCAAAGAAATGCATTTTTCTTGGATATGGTCGAGAAGGACAATTTGGATATTGCTTAGAAGTAGTGATGTCATTTTCAATGACTCTAAGATGCATAAATAGCCCATTAAGGAGGTTGAAGTGAGAAGAGTGGTGCTTGAGTATACTCATCCTCTAGTTAGCATGCATAAAAATGCTGCACATAGGGATGCTCAAGAGAATGTCTGATTAGATCAGTCTGCTGTTCCCGTTCAGCAACCATTGAGATGCTCTACACGTGTCTTACATCCACCTAATAGATATGTTCCAAGTTTAGATTTTGTTATGCTAACAGATGCCGATGAGCCTTCTTGCTACAAAGAGGCTATGCATACAGAGGATCATGTCAAGTAGGAGTGTGCCATGAAGATTGAGTTGGGTTCTATTCACAAGAATGATACTTGGGATTTAGTACCTTTGCCAAAGGGTAGGAACGCTTTACCATGTAAATGGGTATATAAGTTGAAATTCACATCAGATAGTGCTTCTCCAAAGTATAAAGCATGACTTGTTGCAAACGGTTTTAAGCAACAACATGGTGTTGATTTTGAGGAAATCTTTTCTCCAATGGTCAAGATGACTACCCTATGCATGTTGCTTGGATTCGTTGCAATGGAGGACTTAGATCTAGTCCAAATGGATGTGAAAACTACTTTCTTGCATGGAGATCTTACAGATGAGATCTATATGGAACAACCAGAGGGTTATGTAGTTCCTAGCAAGGAAAGTCTAGTTTGTAAGTTCAAGAAGAGCTTGTATGAACTTCAACAATCCCCTAGACAATTGTACCAAAATTTTGATGCTTTTATGAAGTCCCAAGGCTATTCTCAAAGCAATGAGGATCATTGTCTCTACACAAAGAGATGCTCAGATGGCAGCTTGATATGCTTGATACTTTATGTTGATGATATGTTGATTGTTGGGAAGTCCTCTTATGACTTGTCAATTCTCAAAAGGAGGTTGAGTCAGACATTTGATATGAAGGAGTTGGGGGATGCCAAACATATTCTTGACATTTTTGCACATGTGAGAGGTGGATCCACTGTCAAAGATCCACTCTTGAGATGAACTCGAAGTCACTAGGGCATTGGCTTTTGTTGAAATAAAAAGTCTTCACTGGAGCAGTGAGACCTATGTTAGGAGGGTTTTGATGGGTTCCTGGAGCTAGAGGGTTCCAAGTTGTGCTTCTTTTTGTAGCAAAATTTCTTTAGGTGCCCTGTTTTGCCACAATGATCACAACTAAACTTCTTTGATGAATTGTTGGAGCCTTGTTTGGATGTGGAGCTAGTGTTATCACTAGCATGTTTTCCCTTTTATAAGGGTCCCTTAGCCTTCATCACGGTCTCTTGTGAGGAAGTTGGCTCTACTTGTGAGTCATGTAGGAGCAAAAAATCGTTGAACTTCTTTTCAAGTTAGAACTTGTCCGTGATTATAAAGGGTGGTTACAAATGTTTCGTATGATCTAGGGAGCTTATTGAGAAGGTAGATGGCCATATCTTCACTAGAAACTTGATGGCCACATAATGATGGATTATGTTGATAATCCTCAAATGTGGCCATAAATTTAGAAATAGGATCCTTGGGCCTAATGGATAGATTGTGAAACTTGGCCTCTAAGGTGTAAACTTTTAAAGAAATTTTGTCTTCATACAAGTCTTATAGGATCTTCCAAGCCTCATTGGATGTTTTACAAGAGGTACTATGGCCCTTGGTTAACTCATTGCAAGCTAGAAGTAATTGTCTTAAGGCTCACTTATCTTTGACTTTTCACACATTCTAGGCTCCTAGATCGGTTTCTTTGTCGAGGTTTGTCTCAATTCTATCAACTACATCGTATAAGAGGCTTGTAAAAATGTAAATCCTAATGATGTCCTTTTCAGATATTGTAGTTTGTGTCATTGATTCGCTCGCCTTTTGGCATGAATATCGGCATGAATGAGGGTAAATACCATTGAGTCAAGGATGTTGCACTCAAAATTATCAACATGGTCACCATTGAAAATAAGATACCACACTTGCAAAGATGAAGTCGAAATTTGCACAAAAATGGAGTTGGGTGGGGGGGCTTAGAGTAGCCCTACATGCACCAAAAAATGGGATAGACAGCTAGGAGAGGGAGGGGTCTTAGAATAGCCCTACACTAGATGTTGAGATGAGTCGACGCAGAGAGAAGGCTTAGAGTAGCCTGATGCACACCACGATAGCCTTAGAGTAGGCTTAGCGATTGAAAGAGTTTGTGGGTGGGCTTAGACTAGCCTCCAACCCACAAGTGCAAACACACAATATGCTCTTTCTTATATTTCTTGATGTTACCAGTTGCACACTTAGTGCCAAATGCAATAAAAAATTTTAAGAGCTCAAGTGTGAGGGTATTTCAATGCTAGGAGATAAGCCAAACTGAAGGGGAAAGTCTTTGAGAAATGAAAAAATAATCCCTTAAGGTTTGATGTGCTAGAATGCATGCATCCTCTTAGAAAGTGAGTCCTTGAACCACTACTTGTTGATATATTTAGGTAGTGATGTGTGTGAACACACTAGGACAGTCGAGGCACTTTTTTCCCTCTTTAGGAGGTTTTTTTTCTCCCGACTTGTATATATGCCTATTGCCCTAATGGGCTACTCATCTTTGTACATTCTCAAGTAATACATTCAGTATTGTGTGTTGTGCTCCAAGCTTCTTCTTCTTCCTTGTGCTGTTCGCATGCTTCCGCAGACGTCTAACTCCAACAATTTGTATCAGAGCAGGCCGTCACTTCATCTAGGGCGCCATCGACACTCCTCCGATTGTAGTCTCAGAATCACATGAATTTTGTTGAGCATACTCAGCGTGTTTTCGAGATCAAAACAACTTTGCTGTGTGGTGTCGAAATCGCCATCTGAGCTCGTTTCGGCCTTTGGACACACTATCGCAGCGCTTATGTAGGCTATTTCATCTTTTTGTGCCAAAGGTATATACCAGTTTTTGTTCGCCACTATAAGCGTCTCAAAGTCTGCTACATGTCTAGCAGAATTTGTATAAGCAGTTTTGTTCAATTTTTTGAGATACAATCAATTTTCTGCATCAAGGTATCTTAGTTATTGGCCATGGCTGAAAGCAATGATGTATTCCATATGTTGGCTCTTGAGGATAAGTTAGATGGTACCAACTAGCCGTTATGTTACAACTGTAGGTAGTGAAGCTGATGCAGAAGGTGTCGAAGATGATGATATTCTGCATATTCCTGTTCGTGCTGCGGTTTCTGTTGCACCTACTACAGAGCAGATTTGTTGGGATGATAGAGATGCCCAGGCACATGCATTGATAGCTTTGTCTGTCAAACGTGCCATTATTCCTCACATTCGCTCTTGCAGAACAGCTAAGGATGCTTGGGATACACTTCCCACATTGTACTAAGCTACGAATGAGGCTCGTGTTGGTTACCTCCGAAAACAGTTGGAGAGTGAGCACATGAATGAAGGTGATTCTATGGACAGTTTCCTAATGAAGATCAAAGACTTGAAGGAACAGTTGATTTCTGCTAATGAGGTTATACCAGATAGCTCACTTGTGTAGACCCTTCTGAATGGTCTTCCTGATTCATATCAGAGTTTTGCTTCTACTCTTCAAATGATGATGAAAGGTAATCCAAATGCCTTATGATTTGAGGAGTTAGTCTCTGTTTTGTTGCAGGAAGATCAGTCCAGGCAAAACAGGTCCATTATGCGAGTTGCAGATCAAGCTTTCTTGGCTAGTCAGAAGGGCAAAGGAAAATGGAGCTTTTCAACTACTAAGCAGAAATCTGCTAATTCTGCATATTCGAAGAAGGAAGATAAAGATAAGAAGAAATCTAGAAAAGCAGA
This sequence comes from Ceratopteris richardii, assembly GCA_020310875.1. Classification (NCBI taxonomy): domain Eukaryota; kingdom Viridiplantae; phylum Streptophyta; class Polypodiopsida; order Polypodiales; family Pteridaceae; genus Ceratopteris; species Ceratopteris richardii. The sequence continues at coordinate 2,296,243 of CM035415.1, read as the reverse complement.
AATTGTTTTGTAAGTACTGTAAAGGGAATGATCATATCATAAAGAACTATCCAAAACTGGTTGCTGAAGAGGCAAAGAAGAAAGAGGCTGGAATGGTTGTTGTGGAGGCCTCTACACCAAAAACAGAGTCTGGTAATCTTGTGCAAGAAGAAGAATGGGTGTTTACTACTATCTGCAGTTTTGACCCATCTTCTCATGAGCAGTGCATGTCTCCAGTAGACTCAGATGTTTGGTATTTTGACAGTGGGACGACCAAACATATTACCTCACAGCGTAGTTTCTTCTCTTCACTCGAGCCTGCCCCTACAAGGAATACTGTTACATGCGCCAACAAATCCTCTTATCCTGTTATGGGAGTTGGTAAGATCATTTTGACTACTGCTGATGGTAGTTCTTTCACTTTGTCAGATGCTTTATTTGTGCCAGGGATCAAGAAGAAATTGTTATCATTTTTTGCATTAGCCAAGATTGGCTTGGTTGTGAAATTTTTTGATGATAGGTGTACAGTTCATGATGTGTGAAATGGCGATGTGATTATTGCTTCTGGCATTTTATGTCGTGGGCTATATAAGCTCATAGACTAAGAAAGATATGTAAATGATTTGGCATGTGCAGTAAATGATTCTCAGGCTATGTTAGATGCAAAGCTTTGGCATGCATGCTTTGGTCATCTAAATTTTGCTAGTTTGCTATGCCTGCAGAAATCTGAAATGGTGTCCTCTTTGCCTAAACTTGAGGCACCTAGAAAACATGTTTGTGAAGGTTGTATTTTGGGCAAAATGCAGTGTTCGTCCTTTCCAAAAGATGGCTCTTGGGCATCCTATTGGTTTAGATAGATCTAAAATCAGATATTGTTTGGTCATTCTTATGCCATGCCAAAGATCTTGAGATTAGACTTAAGCATAGGTTCATGTGCTCTCTAAAACAAGTGATCCACTTAGCCTAGGAGTTCAGTCTCAAGGTTGAGAAGGAGGAGGTCTTGGGTTCAAACCCCCATGCGGAGCATGGAGAGAGATTTTTTCTCAATGAGCTCTAGAGCCTTCTAACTCAAGTTAACATGAGTTAACTTGAATCCAAGGAGATTTAACTCCAGTGGCAAGTACACCTACTACTAGTGGACTCCAATGGAAGGTGCTATAGAGGCATAAGGCTATGAGGAGAGTCATCTCCCAAGAATGTAGTGGTCCTAATGATCTTTCTTCATAACATTGGTATCAAAGCTTCAATGGTGAGCTTGGGCATTGTTGATGATGAAGATGAAGAACTTCATGAGAAATATCTCACCATCTTCATTAAGCAGAGATTTCCCTCATTTATTTATCGTGTGATTCTTTCCATTTTCCTGCATATGAGGGTGCTCATTGCTCCCTCATGAAAAATAATCTTTCCTTCTCTAGTTGTGTTTAGAATCAAAACAGAAGTTCCTTTCTGCAATGAAAGCATGAATCCGTAGATTCGAACCCAACACCTACATGGGATTGTTGATATATTTAGGTAGTGATGTGTGTGAACACACTAGGACCGCCGGGGCACTTTTTTCCCTCTTTAGGAGGTTTTTTTTCCCTCGGCTTGTATATACGCCTATTGCCCTAATGGGCTACTTATCTTTGTACATTCTCTGGTAATACATTCAGTATTGTGTGTTGGTGCTCCAAGCTTCTTCTTCCTCCTTGTGTTGTTCGCGTGCTTCCGCAGACGTCTCCAATTGGTATCAAGCTTCTTCTTCCTCCTTGTGCTGTTCGCGTGCTTCCGTAGACGTCTAACTCCAACAATTGGTATCAGAGCAGGTCGTCGCTTCATCTAGGGCATCGTCGACACTCCTCCGTTTGCAGTCTCAGAATTGCACGAATTTTGGTGAGCATAATAAACTCGGCCTTCAAACGCACTATCGTAGCGCTTGTGCAAGCTATTTCGTCTTTTTGTGCCAAAGGTATATACCAGTTTCTGTTCGCCAGTTTAAGTGTCTCGAAGTCTGCTACAGGTCTAGCAGAACTCGTCTAGGCAGTTCTGTTCAACTTTTTGAGATACAATCAATTTTCTGCATCAAGGTATTTTAGTCACCAGCCATGGCTGAAAGCAGTGATGTATTCCATATGTTGGCTGTTGAGGATAAGTTGGATGGTACCAACTACCCATTATGGGCTTATATGATGCGACATGTTTTGGTTGCAAAAGGATTGTGGAACATTGTGCAGGGTGTTGAAAGACATCCTGTTACACCTGTAACGACAAGTACTGCAAATACAGGTGCTGGAGCTGATGAAGATGGTGTTGAAGATGATATTCCACAGATTCCTGTTCGTGCTGTTGTTTCTGTTGCACCTACTACAGAGCAGATTCGTTGGGATGGCAGAGATGCCCAGGCACATGCATTGATAGCTTTGTCTGTCAAACGTGCCATTATTCCTCATATTCGCTCTTGCAGAACAGCTAGGGATGCTTGGGATACACTTACCACATTGTACCAAGCTACGAATGAGGCTCGTGTTGCTTACCTCCGAAAACAGTTGGAGAGTGAGCACATGAATGAAGGTGATTCTATGGACAGTTTTCTAACGAAGATCAAAGATTTGAAGGAACAGTTGATTTCTACTGATGAGGTTATACCAGATAGCTCACTTGTGCAGACCGTTCTGAATGGTCTTCTTGATTCATATCAGAGTTTTGCTTCTACTCTTCGGTTGATGATGAAAGGAAATCCGAATGCCTTATCATTTGAGGAGTTAGTTTCTGTTCTGTTGCAGGAAGATCAGTCCAGGCAGAACATGTCGATTATGCGTGTTGCACATCAAGCTTTCCTGGCTAGTCAGAAGGGCAAAGGAAAATGGAGCTCTTCTACTAGTAAGCAGAAATCTGCAAATGCTGCACATTCGAAGAACCAGGATAAAGATGAGAAGAAATCAGAAAAGCAGAAATTGTTTTGCAAGTACTATAAAGGGAATGATCATATCATAAAGAACTGTCCAAAACTGGCTACAAAAGAGGCAAAGAAAAAGGAGGCTGGAATGGTTGTTGCAGAAGCCTCTACACCAAAAACACAGTCTGCTAATCTTGTGTAGAAAGAAGAATGGGCGTTTACTACTGTTTGCAGTTTTGACCCATCTTCTCATGAGCAGTGCATGTCTGTAGTGGACTTAGATGTTTGGTACTTTGACATTGGGGCGACCAAACATATTACCTCGCAGCACAGTTTCTTCTCTTCACTCGAGCCTGCCCCTACACGGAATACTGTCACATGCGCCAACAACTCCTCTTATCCTGTTATGGGAGTTGGTAAGATCATTCTGACTACTGCTGATGGTAGTTCTTTCACCTTGTCAGATGCTTTATTTGTACCAGGGATCAAGAAGAATCTGTTATCAGTTTCTGCATTAGCCAAGATTGGCTTGGTTTTGAAATTTGTTGATGACAGATGTACAGTTCATGATCTGTCAAATGGCGATGTTATTATTGCTTCTGGCATTTTATGTCGTGGGCTATATAAGCTCATAGACTATGAAAGATCTGTGAATGATTCGGCATGTGCAGTTCATGATTCTCAGGCTATGTCAGATGCAAAGCTTTTGGCATGCACGCTTTGGACATCTGAATTTTGCTAGTTTGCTACGCTTGCAAAAATCTGATATGGTGTCTTCTTTGCCCAAGCTTGAGGCACCTGGAAAACATGTATGTGAAGGCTGTATTTTGGGCAAAATGCAGCATTCCTCCTTTCCAAAAGATGGTTCAGTTCGGGCTATGCAGAAATTGCAGCTTGTACATAGTGATGTCTGTGGTCCTATGCAGACACCCTCTTTTGGGAATTACCTTTACTTCGTGACTTTCATTGATGATTTTTCGAGGCATGCATGGGTATATCCACTCAAAGCAAAGTCCGAAGTGTTCATGTGCTTTAAACAGTTTTTGTTTTTGGCTGAAAATTTGTCAGCATGTAAAATGGGCACCCTCCGTTCTGATCGAGAGAGGGAATATATGTTTTCTGATTTTAATGCATTTCTGGTTGAACGTGGGATAAAACACCAGTGTACAGTGCCGTATACACCTCAATAGAATGGAGTTGCTGAACGAAAGCACAGGTCACTTATGGAGATGCCGAGGTGCATGGTCAAGAGTCAGGCTTTACCACATAGTTTCTGGCTTGAGGCTGTCATGTGTGCATCATATGTACTGAACAGGTGTCCCACTAAAGCGCTACAGTCTATCACTCCATATGAGGCTTGGCATGACCGCAAGCCATCTGTTGCTCATCTGTGTGTTTTTGGTTGTTTGGCATATGCATTAGTGCCTGAACAACATCGTAGAAAATTGGATGATAAGGCAGTCAAATGTATTTTTGTTGGGTAGAGTTCTGAAAGTAAAGGCTATCGTCTGTATCATCCACAGAATAAACGCATTCTGGTTAGCCATGATGTTGTCTTTGTGGAAGATGCTATTCAGCCATTGCTTTCATGTACTAAGGAGACATCTGTTAGCTCCAAAGACATGTATGATACGTTGATGCCTCTTTTTACAGGTGGACAGTCTAGTGCTGGTCCTAATGAGGCAACTTCTCAGCCTTTGCAGGTTTCATATGATGATGCACATCATTCTATTTCTGATGCAGATTTACATGATGCACTTGTTGATGAGAGAGCTGATATTGAGAAGGCAAAAATTATGCCAAAATGGCTGGTGCAGACTTTGCGTGACAGCAAATTAGGTGCACCTTTGTCATATCGTACTCGTTCAGGCTCTCATAGTGCCTCCTTTGCATCAGATTGCTATGATATGGCTGTGTCTAGTCTCTGTGATGAGAATGAGCCTGTTTCTTTTGATGAAGCACATAATTCAGAAAATTGGATGGCTGCCATGCAATCTGAATATGATGCTATAATGAAGAATGGTACATGGTCTTTATGTGACTTGCCTCCTAGCAAGAAGGCCATTGGCACTAAGTGGGTATACAAGCTGTAGCGTAAACATGATGGTACAGTTGACAGGTATAAGGCTAGGCTTGTTGCAAAGGGTTATGCGCAAGAAAGAGGCATTGATTTTGATGAGACCTTTGCACCTAAATGCCGTATGACTACTGTTCGGAGCAATTGTGCACTTGCAGCCCATCATGGTTGGAATGTACATCAGTTGGACATTAAAACAACATTTCTGAATGGTGACTTGCATGAAGAAGTGTATGTTTTTCAGCCCCGTCGCTTTGTGCAGAAAGGGCATGAAAACCAGGTGTGCAGGTTAAAGAAGGCATTATATGGTTTAAAGCAAGCACCACGTGCTTGGTATGAGAAAATACATGCCTATCTGGTTGCACATGGTTTTGTGAATAGTCCAACTGAAAGCACCTTATATGTTAAGCGTGCTAATGATGTGCTTCTGATCATTGTTGTCTATGTTGATGACATGCTGCTCACTAGTCCTATTGAGAAGCATATTGCTGATTTCAAGGCTGATTTGAATGCCTCATTTGAGATGTCTGATTTGGGGCATTTGCATCACTATTTGGGCATTCAGTTTATGCAAGTTGATGGTGGAATGGCTTTGTGTCAAACGAAATATATTGACACATTATTGCAACATTTTGGCCTTGAAGACTGTAAGACTATTGCCACTCCTATGGAGACAGGTTTACGATGGAGTCTTCATGATGCTGGAGATGCATTTGATGCTGTTCTCTATCAGCAGGCTGTTGGATGCTTGATTTACTTATGCATTACTCGGCCAGATATTCAGTTTGTTGTCTCACAGATGAGCAGGTTTATGCATTGCCCAAGAGTCATGGACTGGAAGGCGGTTAAGCGCATGTTTCGCTACTTGATTGGTACTCGGCTAATTGGGTTGTTTTATCCCAAGGGGGGATCACTACCGCCAGATTTGCATGCTTTTTCTGACTCAGATTGGGCTGGTTGCTATGACACTCGTGTGTCCACCAGTGGTTTTTGCTTCATGCTTGGTAGCTCATGTATATCTTGGTTGAGCAAGAAGCATCCTACTATGGCCACTTCCAGTTGTGAGGCTGAGTATAGGGCAGCTTTCACAGCGACTGTTGAGTGTGTGTGGCTCAGACGCCTTATGGCTGATTTGGGTGTTGGCCAGTCTTCTGCCACCACCATCTTCATTGACAGTCAGAGCGCATTGGCAGCTGCGAGGAACCCTGTGTTCCATGCTCGCACTAAGCACATTGAGGTGCATTATCACTATGTCAGGGAGAGGTTCTCTGCTGGGGAGATCAGCTTGGCATATGTGCCCACACAGGAGAACATTGCAGACCTTTTCACGAAGGCTCTGCCTAGGGATAAGTTTGAAGCTTTCCGCAAAGCTTTGGGCTTACTTCCTTTTGTGGAGTGATTTCTGAATAGCTTGGCACTTCCTTATACATGAGTGCCAGCTCCTTGTTCACCGCATCACTCCCAGGGGGGATTTGTTGATATATTTAGGTAGTGATGTGTCTGAACACACTAGGACCGCCGGGGCACTTTTTTCCCTCTTTAGGAGGTTTTTTTCCCCCCGCTTGTATATACGCCTATTGCCCTAATGGGCTACTTATCTTTGTACATTCTCTGGTAATACATTCAATATTGTGTTTTGGTGCTCCAAGCTTCTTCTTCCTCCTTGTGTTGTTCGTGTGCTTCCGTAGACGTCTAACTCCAACAGGGATTTAAACCCAACATGAATGCTATCCATGTTGCTCTTCTTGCATCATGTCAAATACATTGTTGTGACTTTAGTTATTTCACTTTATCCTTCTTGTCAAGCAGGAGGGATTGAATATGTGACATGGTTCAAAGCATATTCAAAGCTATCCATTAGGCCAACCATTACTTCTTGAAAGATACATGCACTTAAGTCTTTAGTAGTAAAAAAATTTCTTAATCGATGAAGGGAACCCTAACACAAGAGAATTCTCTTTTGATTTCCACTCCAGCTAGAAAGGAAAGACAAAGAATTTTTTGGAAGTTTTCTTTTGTAGAAGGAAGAGATGAAGCATGGATTCTCTCATTAATGGAATTAAGAAGAATGTATGTAGAAGCTCACACAAAAGGCTATTGAAAGAAGCTTCACCCATGCAAGGAAGAAAGGGAAGAGCAAAGAGATCAAGAAGAAAAGTTGGAGGAAAAGAATTTCAAGATACGAAGACTGTTCATCTGAATCAAAATGCAAAATCATGTAAGAAGACATTTTTTACACCCCTTGAAAAGTATTATATGTGACATAAATTTTTCATTTTGATATACATTCTTTGGAGTTTGTACAATAGGTATATAACTTCAAAGTTGAGAACCTATCTCCAAGGCATCTTTGGGAAGCATCCAAACTAGCCACTCCAAACATTGTTTCTAGCTAGTGATGACATATCAACCAGTCAACTTTGGATATGTGTTGCTCTTTAGTAGAGTGTCCCTTTTTTATGATTTTTAGCATGCTAGAAAGATCTTTTATGTAAGAAGTCAAATGATAGAAAGATCGTTAAAAATGGAGGAGATTTAGCAGGTCTAGATAGAGAATTTGTTCTCTACAATCACTTCTTGGAGAAGCAGGGAGGAGTATGATGGCTCTTCTCAAGGGACAATGGAAGAACATAGATCTTTTACGAGCTAAGAAGTTTTTAAGTTCATGCTTGTTTTCAGTACTTTTTTTCTTTTGCTTTCATATACTTATGCATAGAACTATCATTGAAGCATAACATAAGATTTTAATTTTGTTAGAGGCATTCAAAAGTTAATGAAAGCTAAAGGGGAAAATATGAGTAGATTGAAAGCGCATAAAGCACCAAGGGTATTTTCATGCATTTATAATCTATTTTTCACTTCATGCGTGAAAAATAAGGATTGTTTGTGCATTTCTCTTTTCAAAAGAATGATAATGCACTACTTAAGATTAAAGATGTCTTTTTGCATATCACAAGCTTCCTTATTAGTAGAAAGGATTTTTGTGAACTCAAGCATGTACACTAGCATGTTTATACAATAAAAGAAAGCAAAGATAGTATGTTTTGCATAACATAGATGCATGAAGTGCATGCATGTCAAGCACGAGAAATGCTTGAGTCATTTTATGGCATGCAAAAACATACCAACACATGCATGCAGGCATATGCATACAATCACATGCATTGGCATGAAAAAGGGGCATGCTTTTTCACTAAGTAAATAAGTGAATGTACTTTTCTAGTAGTTAGCATACTTTTTAAATATCGATCTTGACATTTGGAAAGATGAAAACAACTAGTTACTTCCAAAGTAATGTTAGTTAGAACTTCAAAACTCAAGTAACTAGTAGATTTCTTCCTAAAGGGATACTTATTGAGTACTTAATGTAAATTTTACATTATGTATGAAATATGTCTTGCATAGAAAAGACATAAAATAGAAAACCAAGTTGCATTCCAAAGAATTTATTTCCATATTATTGGGCAAGAATACATGAGTACTTGCAAATCCACAAACATTTATGATTATTATGCATATAGGAGATACTTATTAGAAAAATTTAGAATGAGATCTTCCAATTTCTTGTGTAACTCCTCATAAATCAGTAATAACACAAAGTAGACCATATTGGGAAGATGCAAATCAAGAAATCTTACTCTCATGTGTCTCATTTTGTATGCATTTTAGAAGCCATGTTTTACAAACAAGGAACAATATGAGATCAAATGATGTTGAAATAACTGGATGTAATGAAAATCAACAAGATCTATTTCATGCATTTCATTTTCCTTCCTTACTTTCATTTCTCTAATTGTAGCTTCCTTCATGTTTTCAAATGTTGAGTAAGGATCTCCATGTGTTCCTCCAAGGGGTTCCTGTACACCTATGTTCAAGAAAAAGTTACTCTTAATGTTGAAACATGTCCAAGTTTTGACATTGTCTTGTTGATAGAGACAAGGTGTAGATTTGCACTCTACATGTAGTTACAAGAGTCTTGAATTCCACAAGAAACTGAAAAATTATGAGAAATTGTTTATCTTCACAACTTCCTCCACTACATCTAACTTTGAAAGTTTGTGGAGAGTAATTTTCAATGCTTTAATTTTCCTACACATAATAACAATATTACGTCCATCATTTCAAGAAACATTATGAGCATGAAGATGTAGAATTTAAGCAACCAATGAGTGACTTATGGAGAAAAACCAACTTTTTTCCATACTATCATTGCACATGCCTCTGGACTACACAAGTGACATAAAATTAAGAGTGTGCATGGATAGTTCTTGATCTAAAAACCCAAGGGATTAGTTTAAAATTAAAATTTACTATAAAGAAGCCAACCTTGTTGCAAAATAAAAATAAGGAAGTGCCAAGCTATGTGGAAATCACTCCACAAAAGGAAGTAAGCCCAAAGCTTTGCGGAAAGCTTCAAACTTCTCCCTAGGCAGAGCCTTCGTGAAAAGGTCTGCAATGTTCTCCTACGTGGGAAAATATGCCAAGATGATCTCCCCAGCAGAGAACCTCTCCCTGACATAGTGATAATGCACCTCAATGTGCTTAGTGCAAGCATGGAACACAGGGTTCCTCGCAACTGCCAATGCACTCTAACTGTCAGTGAAGATGATGGTGGCATAAGTCTGACCAACACCCAAATCAGCCATAAGGCGTCTGAGCCACACACACTCAACAGTCGTTGTGAAAGCTGTCCTATACTCAGCCTCCCAACTGGAAGTGGCCACAGTAGGCTACTTCTTGCTCAAACAAGATATACATGAGCTACCAAGCATGAAGCAAAAGCCACTAGTGGACACACGAGTGTCATAGCAACCAGCCCAATCAGAGTCAGAAAAAGCATGCAAATCTGGCGATAGTGATCCCCCCTTGGGATAAAACAACCCAAGTAGCCGAGTACCACTCAAATAGTGAAAGATGCGCTTAATTGCCTGCCAATGCTTGACTCCTAGGCAATGCATACACCTGCTCATCTGTGAGACAACAGACTGAATATCTCGCCGAGTAATGCATAAGTAAATCAAGCATCCAACAGCCGCGTGATAGAGAATAACATCAAATGCATCTCCAGCATCATGAAGACTCAATCGTAAACCTGTCTCCATAGGAGTGGCAATAGTCTTATAGTCTTCAAGGCCAAAATGCTGCAATAATGTGTCAATATATTTTGTTTGACACAAAGCCATTCCACCATCAAATTGCATAAACTGAATGCCCAAATAGTGATGCAAACGCCCCAAATCAGACATCTCAAATGAGGCATGCAAATCAGCCTTAAAATCAGCAATATGCTTCTCAATAGGACCAGTGAGCAGCATGTCATCAACATAGACAACAATGATCAGAAGCACATCATTAGCATGCTTAACATATGAGGTGCTTTCAGTTGGACTGTTCTCAAAACCATATGCAATCAGATAGGCATGTATCTTCTCATACCAAACACGTGGTGCTTGCTTTAAACCATATAATGCCTTCTTTGACCTGCACACCTGGTTTTCATGCCCTTTTTGCACAAATCCACGGGGCTGAAAAACATACACTTCTTTATGAAAGTCAACATTCAGAAATGCTATTTTAATGTCCAACTGATGTACATTCCAACCATGATGACTGCAAGTGCACACATGCTCCGAACAGTAGTCATATGGCATGTAGGTACAAAGGTCTCTTAAAAATCAATGCCTCTTTCCTGTGCATAACCCTTTCCAAAAAGCCTAGCCTTATACCTATCAATTGTGCCATCCGATTTATGCTTCAACTTGTATACCCATTTAGTGCCAATGGCCTTCTTGCCAGGAGGCAAGTCACATAAAGAACAAGTACCATTCTTCATTATAGCATCATATTTAGATTGCATAGTAGCCATCCAATTTTCTGAATTTTGTGCTTCATCAAATGAAACAGGCTCATTTTCATAACAGAGACTAGATGCAGCCATAGCATAGCAATCTGATGCAAAAGAGGCACTATGAGAGCCTAAACGAGTACGATATGACAGAGGTGCATCTAATTTGCTGTCACGCAAGGTCTATGCCAGCCATTTTGGCATAGTTCTTACCTGCTCAATATTAGCTCTCTCATCAATAAGTGCATCATGTGCATCTGCATCAGAAATGGAATCATTTGCATCATCACATGAAACTTGCAAAGGCTGAGAAGTTGCCTCATTAGGACCAGCACTAGACTGTCCACCTGTAAAAAGAGGCACCAAAGTATCATACATGTCTTTGGAGCTAACAGATGTCTCCTTAGTACATGAAAGCAATGGCTAAATAACATCTTCCACAAAAACAACATCACGGCTAACCAGAATGTGTTTAGTCTGTGGATGATACAAACAATAGCCTTTACTTTCAGAATTGTACCCAAAAAAAATACATTTTACTACTTTATCATCCAATTTTCTGTGATGTTGTTCAAGCATTAATGCATATGCCAAACAACCAAAAACACGTAGATGAGCAACAGATGGCTTGCGGTCATGCCAAGCCTCATATGGAGTGATAAACTGTAGCGCTTTAGTGGGACACGTGTTCAGTACATATGCTGCACACATGATAGCCTCAACCTAGAAACTATGCAATAAAGCCTGACTCTTGACCATACACCTCACCATCTCCATGAGTGACCTGTTCTTTTGTTCGGCAACTCCATTCTATTGAGGTGTATACGACACTGTACACTGGTGTTTTATCCCACGTTCAACCAGAAATGCATTAAAATCAGAAGACATATATCCCTCCCCCTCAATCAGAACAGAGGGTGGCCATTTTACATGCTGACAGATTTTCAGCCAAAACCAAAAACTTTTTGAAGCACACGAACACTTTGGACTTTGCCTTCAATGGATATACCCATGCATGCCTAGAAAAATCATCAATGAAAGTCACGAAGTAAAGATAATTCCCAAATGAAGGTGTTTGCATAGGCATAAACTTACTTATTTGATAATAGAGGCTTCAAACAAATGATGATTTATTATGATATTGGAGGGTCATAAGCCTTCTTAGGATTCGACAAAATTCTTGCGTGAATCAAGAGGGTATCCAACTTAAATGGTGGATCCTTGCAATCCGTCAACCCTATAAGCCTTCTTATTCTAACCTTTTCAGTTCAATCACTCAATTTTCCTAAGCCAATGCTTGACTTAATTCTTCAGAGTCTCTACTATTGATTTCATATGAGGGAAAGATCTCAACATATAAGTCCCAATGGCTAAAAAGACCCTCATACCAAGGGTCGCGCGAAACGTGTGAGTCCTCGCTCTTAGCATTTCATGACCTTTCATTACCTTAACTATAGTATCTCACAATGATTCTTAAGGTTTCTCCTTATTCTAAAGAACAAAAGAGCTTTTCAAAAACTACACATTCAAAGTCCCATAGGCCCAAGGGAGATTCCCATTCAAATTCTTTGGAGATTCAAGCAAACCAAGTTGACTCACCCAAAAGGAATGTTGCAATTCAATTAAACAACAATGTTTATTCATGTTTTCCTATTGACACTTCCTATGAGGTCCCAAGGGTTCATGAGAGAGTTCAAGCAGATCCTTGAATCGGTCTTTGAGTCTACTTTACTCTACATCATGAAGCCTTCTATGCCCAAGGCCTCAAGTCCTGAATTTCATCCAACATTCCAATGCATTAAAACATGACTCCCTAGAAGCACAAAACCGACTTGTACTTTCATAGTGTATGGAGAAATAAGCGAGTTCGGCTATTGAAAGGAGAAGAGTGCTTAAAGAAAATGGATCTATGATGCTATATCAAATATTTATTTTGTAGAAGGCCTTGAGAAAGTATATGTGGGTTAGTTTGGATCACTAGTGTCTCTTGATGAAGATATGCATCAGAAGATGAAAGTCTCAACTTTGATTTTAGATATTAATATTCATCTCCTCTTAGATGAACTCAAGATTCTTGGAAACCTATATTCTATTCTAACCTCCTTTGAAACAACTTTACACATGGAACAAAGATGTGAACCACTCCTTGAAGTTGACGTGTATTTTTTTATAGTATATTGCTTTTCCAAAAAAAGGGATAGATATTATAAACATAAAAAAGGGAATAACACATATTAAATAACTAAAAATCATATGATACCATCCAATCACATATATTCTTAAATCTAATAAATTGAAAGGGAGTAGATGTCATTCCATTGTTTATTCGCACAATCTACTACATCGATACTTCCTCTCATATTGAATTCATCATTAGTTGTGGTTCAAAAACACATATTGATGCAACCAATCTACTACATTGATATTCCTCTCATATTAAATTAGTCATTGATTTGAGTATAAAGACACATATTGATCAACATATACAAGGTGAGAACAAGAATGAAGTTATTATCGCATGCTTTATGCACTTCATCTCTATGGATTGTTACAAGCTAAGTAGCTATCCCTTAGCTAATCACTAAATTAGATTTCTTAGAAAGTGATTGGTTGATCTGGAATCTATGAGGGCAAATTTTCTAAAAAGGATGAAAATGTAATAAGGGTGAGTCTTGTTGCAAGCTTTGAAGTAAGGTCTACGATGGACTAAGGGGACTAGTCTAACTCTATGGATTATGCTCGATCTTAATTCCCTTCTAATACATTGAAAGTCCAAGTTTAGGAAAAATAGTGCATACAAGAGGAAATGAAACTTGATCCATGTTTCGAAAGAAAAATAAAACCATGCAATGCCCCTTTCCATAGTGAGTAGCCTCAAGAAATGACATGATCAAGTCGAAACACCATGTGGACAAGTTGAAGACTATAGGGCTTTAGTCATTTCTTACTAGAATGTGGATTTATTTGGGCATTCTTGTAAATAAAATGTTATATATCAAAGTTGTGATTCCCATGGTGAATTCAAGTTTATCTTTTGTGAAAATGTGAAATTCTTTTTGTGAAATTGTAGGCTTTCAAGTGATAGAATGATGATGGCCTTTTCCATGTTTCTTTCTCCTAAGGTATCAAATGCGATGGTTGAACCCTACAATGCAACTCTTGGAATATCATAAGTACTAACATGCCAGTGTTGAACTAGAGCAAGACAATGAAGACAAGTACAAGAGAATTTCTTTTTTCATGTTTTCCTTGTTTTTTCCAGTAATAAGGTGGTACTTGCAAATAATCTCTTATACTGCATGACTTGTGATGGATTATGTGGGCTTTTTTCTCTTCAAATGGCATAGTTGTTCCTTGTAGCAGTATACCTACTGCTGCTTAATTTGGTGTTGAGAATGAGAAATGATGTTTCAAACATTTGTGCAAATTTTGTGCTTCATTGTTATTTAAATGTTTGATTTCACACCATAATACATTGTAATTGCAAAGTATAGTTTCCATTAATGTTTCTATGTGGAAGATACATAAAGGGAATGCTCATGATGTGTTTAAATTTTTGCAGATTAGAGAAGAAATTATCAGTTTGGGTTTTTTGTTTGTATGGTTTGATGGAATTTTTGTGTAGATAAAGCAAGTCATCCATGTTTGTTGGAGCGTGAATCACTTTCTATGGTAGGGAACTAGAGAAGGATCTTTCCATCCAAAATGGCACCAAAAACTTTCACTTGTCTTTTCCATTACACAATTTGTCCATCGGTTGAGGATTCTAAGAGATACGTTGCTCCCATCTTTGGAAATTATACCTCCTTATCCTGCAAGAATAATAGGAAAGTGAACATATATTCAGCCATCACAATGAGCCTATGAATCATTATAAGAATTTCTCATTTATCTTGTACAAAACAATTTCACCTAAAATTTTGTATTTCAAATGGGAGTTATCCTCAAAATTTGTGAAAAGTTTTATATTTATAATATGATATATTTATAGGATTTCACCCATATAAATAAACTTTTTACTGAGGGGGTGGCCTTAATTTTTTCCGTGATATAAATGTTTAGTCAAAAAAGTTTTTTAGAAAATAACTTTATGGCATGCTAGAGGTCAATGAAATATCAGATCCCTAAAGGCGTTTGTAGACCACAAAGATAGATAAAGCATGCCCAAGTTCCATTTATCCAAAGGAAAGTGTGAAAAGAGTTAGTTATTCCAAGTAAATAATTTGAAACTATGATGATGGTAATTAAAATATAATAGAAGACAACACACAGATATTATGATACCATGCTAGTGAGTAGTGGTTGGCGTTGGAGTTAGACGTCTGCAGAAGCACGTGAACAACACAAAGAAGAAGAAGAAGCTTGGCGCACAACACACAATACTAAATGTATTACCACTAGAATGTACAAAGATAAGTAGCCCATTAGGGCAATAGGCATATATACAAGCCGGGGGAAAAAAACCTCCTAAAGAGGGAAAAAAGTGCCCCGGCGGTCCTAGTGTGTTCACACATATCACTACCTAAATATATCAACAAATCCCCCTTGGGAGTGATGTGGTGAACAAGGAGCTAGCATTCATGTATAAGGAAGTGCCAAGCTATGTGGAATCAATCCACAAAAGGAAGTAAGCCCAAAACTTTGCGAAAAGCTTCAAACTTCTCCTTAGGCAGAGCCTTCGTGAAAAGGTCTACAATGTTCTCCTGCATGGGCACATATGTCAAACTGATCTCTCCAGCAAAGAACCTCTCCTTGACATAATGGTAATGCACCTCAATGTGCTTAGTGCGAGCATGGAACACGGGGTTCCTCGTACCTGCCAATGCGCTCTAATGTCAGTGAAGATGGTGGTGGCAGAAGATTGACCAACACCCAAATCAGCCATAAGGCATCTGAGCCACACACACTCAAGAGTCCTTGTGAAAGCTTCCCTATACTCAGTCTCACAACTCGAAATGGCCAGAGTAGGCTGCTTCTTGCTCAGCCATGATATGCATGAGCTACCAAGCATGAAGCAAAAACCACTAGTGGACACACGAGTGTCATAGCAACGAGCCCAGTAAGAGTCTAAAAAAGCATGCAAATCTGGCGATAGTGATCTCCCCTTGGGATAAAGCAACCCAAGTATCCGGGTACTACTCAAGTAGCGAAAGATAGCACTTAACTGCCTGCCAATGCTTAACACCTAGGCAATGCATAAAGTTGCTCATATGTGGGACAACAAACTGAATATCTTGCAGAGTAATGCATAAGTAAATCAAGCATCCAGTAGGCTGTTGATAAAGAACAACATCAAATGCATCTCGAGCATCATGAAGACTCAATGGTAGACCTATCTCCATAGGAGTGGCAATAGGTTTACAATCTTCAAGGCCAAAATGTTGCAATAATGTGTCAATATATTTTGTTTGACACAAAGCCATTCCACCATCAATGTGCATAAACTAATGCCCAAATAATGATGAAAATGCCCCAAATTAGACATCTCAAATGAGGCATGTAAATCAGCCTTGAAATCAGCAATATGCTTCTCAAGAGGACCAATGAGCAGCATGTCATCAACATACAACACAATAATCAGAAGCACATCATTACCACACTTAACATATAAGGTGCTTTTAGTTGGGTTGTTCTCAAAACCATGTGCAATCAGATAGGCATGTATCTTTTCATACCAAGCATGTGGTCTTTGCTTTAAATCCATTAACCTACTCTAATAAGTGATCAATTATCATTAAATTGTAAACATTCATAATAGTAACTTGATTAAGTTTCTTCAAATTAATGCACATATGATGTTTTCCATTTTTCTTGGACACTATTACCATTGATGAGACCAATTTAGTATTCTATATTTGATAAAAAGAACAAGCTTGTTTCCAAAAAAATATCGATTTCTTCTTTTACCTTTTTAGAATAGGTACCATTTTAGGTGTCATTTTTTCATAGGCTTTGTTTTAGTTGTCATAGGGAGTTCTATGATAGCAGCTTCCTAGATTCACTACTTTTAAATATTTATAAGACCAAGCAAAAACATCTCTATAGTGTCTTAAAAGTGAAATCAACTAACTTTCCTCTTCCTCGCTGAGATCATTAGCAATTTAAGTATAAAGATATTCACCATTTTCATGTGTGACAACTACTTTCTTGGTAGTTTCCTTATCACCATAAGCATCACCCTAAACTTCTTCCCTTTCGGGCATCTCAATTCAAATGCATCTTTCCTCAACTGTATATTATTTTCTGTTATCCAAAACTTCAGAAAGAAAAAATCTCTTGTTCTTCTTTAATTGGAGTGGTTTTTATTGTGTTTATCTTATATACATCCCTAGCATAAGTACATGACTTAGGTTATCCTAGAGAGTTGAAAAGCCCCACTTTGATTTAGTATTCATCATTTGAGTGGTAGGGTATATCAAATATATAAGTAAGTTCTATGTTACCCTTAATCCACTTATTGATTTTTCTTCTTGTTGTTGTTTGCTCATGTTTTTGTCTTATGTCATATATCATAGAATTCTATGTAAGCAACATCTTTCACATCCTCATCTTCTTCTATCAATACCACTGATAAATCATAGCCCTCCTCATATTGAGATTCTATAAGCGTCTGCACATTGATGGCTAGATCTAATGCGGCTAAGATTTGTGCCCAATCATATGGTTTGAATTCTTCATCAAGAAGATAAAGGCATATAGGTAGGATCCTCCACATGTCTCTCAAATTTACAATGTTTCCACTCAAAATTTTCATATATAGTCTTTTCTTCTCTTCTTGTTGTGCTACTTGATAGAACCATATATGAGTTTCTTCATTCATCGATTTGTCCTACACTTCTTCTAAGTTTCTAGAGGATTCATCACTCAATCTTTGTCTAAATTGTTGTGGATAGAATTCCATTGAAGTGGTGGCACATCCAAATAAGGATTAGAAATGAGATCAATTCTAGTAGTTGTGCCTTGGTGTTGAAGATAAACCACCTTACCATCACAATCTTGAACAACATGAAGTTGTCGTAGGAAAAGTTGACTCAGTAGTAACTCATAATTGTTGGCCTTTCAAACATTCCAAATAACAAACTGTATATTCAAATTCTACACCACGTCTAGTAAGCGTAACTCCCTCTAGCATACCCAAAGGATTATCTATATGTGCATCTGCTAATTGAAGTTTCATTCAAGCTTGCATCAATGAAAGTTTACCCCATTTTACAAACAAACTCTTGGATGCAATGGATATGCTAGCCCCCGAGTCTATTATGGCCTTAGTGTTGACCATTGAATGCGATGGGAATACAACTATTACCTTCATCACCTTCACTATATCCACCCACTTTGTGAAAAGAAGTAGCTTTGTAGCTTTGGGATCTACACCTGCTTTTCACTTACTTAATAAGGTGATTTTCTTACATTTGAGAGTAGTTTCACATGTTCCAAAATACCTTGGTAGAGTATTTTGACTATGAGTTCTCATAGACAAATATAACCTCATTAATATTTCCCATATTTTGGATGTCTAATCAACTTTGAAAGTGAGGAGTGTGAATGTTGACTTCCTCAAAAGGAGGTTTAACTGAGCTCATTTTCTTGCATTTGTTCTCTTGAACTTTCTTTGAGAGGTTCTTTTGCCATGAGGTCTCGTTATCTTGAATATGAGAATCTAAGTATTGATTTTCACTAAGTGGCAGTTGACATATAGAATTTCTAGATATGTCTAGTGGTTCTTTCTTGAGCTTCTTTACAGGCTTTGTAAAGGTAAAATCCTTATCGCCATGAGGGACCTAAGCATGCAAGGTAGCTGGTTCCACTCCTTTTCTACTTTGTAAAGGTTCCTGAGTACGAAGCTCTTTAGGAGGAGGCATGTGGTCCTTGATGACCTAATTCTCAATTAAGATCATGAAGTTGTTTGATTGTTTGTTGATTCTCTATAGGCTCCTAGTCAGCCTATCTCTATTTATTTTACAAGTTTGTAGAGACTGAGATAGAAGAAGAATTGATATGCTGAGTCATTTGACAGAAAGAATGTCTAGGCATGCAAATATTCATGATAGAGCTAGGTTCCTTTTTTTGAATCTTCTCTGGGATGACATTGGTCATGGTAGTCTAATGATAGTCCTTTTGATATCCTAGCATGATATGATTTCGGCATCATTCACAAATTCTCAAGCTTTAGAGCTTCCAATTGAGCCTTCCATCCTTGTTCATGTGTGAAGATCCCCTTTCTATCTTTCTTCAAATCTCACTTTCATCTCAAGTTCTCTATCATAAAGCTGAACTCATTTGAGTGAGAGAATCTTATAAGACATTCACCTTATTTTTCCAAGAATTCTCTCTTTCCACATAAGTTTTTTCCTGTCTACTTCATTCATTGAACTATTTGGAGAACTCAAGGAGGATTTCTTTTTATTTTTAATTTTTCATGTAGTTTGTTATACTTGAGGTAGTTCAATTTGCTCACCTTGTATAAGATCATTTTTAGCATCTTGTTGGCCTTTAGCTTGTGCTCTTGTAACAACTTGAATGGGTCTTGGATAATCAAAATCACTTCTTGAAGGTATGTGAGCTACCACATTCAAGGGTCAATATCACATCCTTCACATAATCCATAGATCAGTTTTTTGTGCATTATGGGCTTGTGAATGAGGAAATTTCCTAATGAGTTGGTCCCTTTGACACCTCTAGCAATGGTCTCTCGACAATCAATTTCTTTGTGGGCTTCTTGCTCTCTCACCAAAATCACTTGATTGGGATGAGGTGGTTGTAGAATTAATAAGGGTTGTGTTGGTTTTTGGCCATGCACATTTTGTCTAGGACTACGACTATAATATTGTTGCCCTGGACGATAATTGTTTTCTCTTGTTTGGTAATAGAGGATTCTGATAAATGTACGAACTTTGCCTAGTAGTTTGCTATCTCCCAAGTTTTCCATTAAAATGACATTCTATGGTTTGCCATTTTTTTATCTATCTCACAATATTGGAGGTTTCCTCTATTTTTTTATTGTTTATTCCTATAGCCTTGGTATTGTCCAAGGCATACGGTTGATAAACGGTCTCCTCCACAAATGCTAAAATGTCTTGAGGATATATTAAGATTCTATCATTAGAGATAGATACATAGACAGATAAATAAATAGATAGATAGATAGATAGATAGATGGATTAATTGATCGATAGATTTATAGATAGATAGATAGATAGATAGATAGATAGATAGATAGATAGATAGATAGATAGACAGACACA
>CM035415.1:2258719-2271219 GCA_020310875.1 Ceratopteris richardii | reverse complement strand
CTCTCTCTCTCTCTCTCTCTCTCTCTCTCTCTCTCTCTCTCTCTCTCTCTCTCTCTCTCTCTCTCTCTTTCAGGAGCCCCGGACTAAGGGGTGGCTCTTTGACACTCTAGTGACACCCGCATTGATGTACGCAGCAGCAGTATGGGCACCAGGGATCACAGAGGCGATGTGGACACAGATTGAGAGGCCCCAGATCACCATGATATCACGCTTGCTGCGCAGCAAGCCCTCCGTTCCACATGACATTATACGAGCTGAGCTTGGCACACCACCGATGCTAGTGGAGGCCCTCTTCCAGTTGGTGACCTTTATTCTGAGAGTCAGAGAGCTCCCCACTAGCCGACTCACCAGGCTTGCATTTGAGAGCTCTAGACATTTGGCAGAGAGAATGGTATGCATAGACTTACCGATGGTTAGCAGACCATGGCATGAGCATTACGGATCTCCCCCCTTTTCAGTATGACCTCTCTTCCCCCCACATTACCCTCTCTCGTTCGGAGAGGAATAGGATCATCCATCAGGACCTACTACAGATACACGTCAGGGAGACATGGATAGCACCACGGGAGCCTCTTCCCACAAAGAGGCAACACTACAGAGAGCACTTCCTGACTGTGACAGCGGATGGTTTCATTCAGAGACCACGATACATGGATACATATATGGCACCAGCTGAGAGAGTGGCCATTGGGCAGCTCAGAGTATCATCACACCAGCTCGAGATTGAGATTGGGCGAGCCACACATACCCCCAGGGATGAGCGATTATGCAGGATATGTAGAGAGGAGGTGGAGGACGAGGAGCACTACACATGTAGATGCCAGGCATATGAGGACATCAGAGACCGCTACCCACAGCTCTTCAGGGGGCCTAGAGAGATCAGGGCTTTATTGGGGACAGAGGACCAACGCCCTCTAGGTCGTTTCCTAGTAGAGCTCCAGCACCACCGCGCATCACTCCTCCAGCAGCGGATGGAGATACACCTGCCCCCCCCCCCTCAGACTTATATTACAGATTTTTTCAGACCCACATACACTCGAGGGCCCAGTTCGATGCGGGGTGTCACATTACACAGAGCAGAGGAGCTTAGACGACAGCGTCGACGACCGAGACCCCTTGTCCGGAGAGCTCGTCCACATCAGAGAGAGATTCAGGCGATTCACGCACGCCATGACATGGAGATACAGAGACGTCAGCAGCGCACCCCTATCGATTTGGACACCCAGAGCATTTTGAGAATCGCCATGATGCCTTACCCACCGATGCATTATATCCTACACCCACTCCAGGCATTTAGGGGGTTGTGATACCATCGAGCCTCCCCTCCCTATGCATATAAATTTTCAAGAGCCCTGGACTAAGGGGTGGCTCTTTGACACTCTAGTGACACCCGCATTGATGTACGCAGCAGCAGTATGGGCACCAGGGATCACAGAGGCGATGTGGACACAGATTGAGAGGCCCCAGATCACCATGATATCACGCTTGCTGCGCAGCAAGCCCTCCGTTCCACATGACATTATACGAGCTGAGCTTGGCACACCACCGATGCTAGTGGAGGCCCTCTTCCAGTTGGTGACCTTTATTCTGAGAGTCAGAGAGCTCCCCACTAGCCGACTCACCAGGCTTGCATTTGAGAGCTCTAGACATTTGGCAGAGACAGGGCATGAGAGAGTATGGTATGCACAGACTTACCGATGGTTAGCAGACCATGGCATGAGCATTACGGATCTCCCCCCTTTTCAGTATGACCTCTCTTCCCCCCACATTACCCTCTCTCGTTCGGAGAGGAATAGGATCATCCGTCAGGACCTACTACAGATACACGTCAGGGAGACATGGATAGCACCACGGGAGCCTCTTCCCACAAAGAGGCAACACTACAGAGAGCACTTCCTGACTGTGACAGCGGATGGTTTCATTCAGAGACCACGATACATGGATACATATATGGCACCAGCTGAGAGAGTGGCCATTGGGCAGCTCAGAGTATCATCACACCAGCTCGAGATTGAGATTGGGCGAGCCACACATACCCCCAGGGATGAGCGATTATGCAGGATATGTAGAGAGGAGGTGGAGGACGAGGAGCACTACACATGTAGATGCCAGGCATATGAGGACATCAGAGACCGCTACCCACAGCTCTTCAGGGGGCCTAGAGAGATCAGGGCTTTATTGGGGACAGAGGACCAGCGCCCTCTAGGTCGTTTCCTAGTAGAGCTCCAGCACCACCGCGCATCACTCCTCCAGCAGCGGATGGAGATACACCTGGCCCCGCCCCCTCAGACTTATATTACAGATTTTTTCAGACCCACATACACTCGAGGGCCCAGTTCGATGCGGGGTGTCACATTACACAGAGCAAAGGAGCTTAGACGACAGCGTCGACGACCGAGACCCCTTGTCCGGAGAGCTCGTCCACATCAGAGAGAGATTCAGGCGATTCACGCACGCCATGACATGGAGATACAGAGACGTCAGCAGCGCACCACTATCGATTTGGACACCCAGAGCATTTTGAGGATCGCCATGATGCCTTACCCACCGATGCATTATATCCTACACCCACTCCAGGCATTTAGGGGGTTGTGATACCATCGAGCCTCCCCTCCCTATGCATATAAATTTTCAGGAGCCCCGGACTAAGGGGTGGCTCTTTGACACTCTAGTGACACCCACATTGATGTACGCAGCAGCAGTATGGGCACCAGGGATCATAGAGGCGATGTGGACACAGATTGAGAGGCCCCAGATCACCATGATATCACGCTTGCTGCGGAGCAAGCCCTCCGTTCCACATGACATTATACGAGCTGAGCTTGGCACACCACCGATGCTAGTGGAGGCCCTCTTCCAGTTGGTGACCTTTATTCTGAGAGTCAGAGAGCTCCCCACTAGCCGACTCACCAGGCTTGCATTTGAGAGCTCTAGACATTTGGCAGAGACAGGGCATGAGAGAGTATGGTATGCACAGACTTACCGATGGTTAGCAGACCATGGCATGAGCATTACGGATCTCCCCCCTTTTCAGTATGACCTCTCTTCCCCCCACATTACCCTCTCTCGTTCGGAGAGGAATAGGATCATCCGTCAGGACCTACTACAGATACAGGACCTACTACAGATACACGTCAGGGAGACATGGATAGCACCACGGGAGCCTCTTCCCACAAAGAGGCAACACTACAGAGAGCACTTCCTGACTGTGACAGCGGATGGTTTCATTCAGAGACCACGATACATGGATACATATATGGCACCAGCTGAGGGAGTGGCCATTGGGCAGCTCAGAGTATCATCACACCAGCTCGAGATTGAGATTGGGCGAGCCACACATACCCCCAGGGATGAGCGATTATGCAGGATATGTAGAGAGGAGGTGGAGGACGAGGAGCACTACACATGTAGATGCCAGGCATATGAGGACATCAGAGACCGCTACCCACAGCTCTTCAGGGTGCCTAGAGAGATCAGGGCTTTATTGGGGACAGAGGACCAGCGCCCTCTAGGTCGTTTCCTAGTAGAGCTCCAGCACCACCGCGCATCACTCCTCCAGCAGCGGATGGAGATACACCTGGCCCCCCCCCCCTCAGACTTATATTACAGATTTGTTCAGACCCACATACACTCGAGGGCCCAGTTCGATGCCGGGGTGTCACATTACACAGAGCAGAGGAGCTTAGACGACAACGTCGACGACCGAGACCCCTTGTCCGGAGAGCTCGTCCACATCAGAGAGAGATTCAAGCGATTCACGCACGCCATGACATGGAGATACAGAGACGTCAGCAGCGCACCCCTATCGATTTGGACACCCAGAGCATTTTGAGGATCGCCATGATGCCTTACCCACCGATGCATTATATCCTACACCCACTCCAGGCATTTAGGGGGTTGTGATACCATCGAGCCTCCCCTCCCTATGCATATCATATTTGTATCTCACCCATTGAGCATATAGAGTGCATACCCATAGCACCCCACACCCTTGATGCCAGCTACTATCCCTCCTTTTATACCCGTTTGCAGTACTCACACTTTATTTTCGTTTTGGATCACAGTGGTTTGGATCATACTGATGTATATGTTTTGTCTCATAGGCCGATTTTGGCCTCTAATAGACGTTAAAAAGTCTTTCTTTCTTTCTTTCTCTCTCCCTCCCTCCCTCCCTCCCTTCCCCCCCCCCGCCCCCCTCCCTCCCCTCCTCCCCCCCCTCCCTCCCCCCCTCCCCCCCTCACCTCCCTCCCTCCCTCCCTCCCTCCCTCCCCCCCTCCCTCCCCCCCTCCCTCCCTCCCTCCCTTCCTCCCCCCCCCCCTCCCTCCCTCCCTCCCTCCCTCCCTCCCTCCCTCTCCCTCTCTCTCCCCCTCTCTCCCTCTCCCTCCCTCCCTCCCCCCCTCCCCCTCCCCCTCCCCCTCCCTCCCTCCCCCCCCCCTCCCTCCCTCCCTCCCTTTGAATCCGCAGGCACCCGCGGAGCACCAAAGGATTACTTAGCCTCGAACATCCGTAACGGTAATGATAGTGTTATTAAAACTTGCTTGGATGTGAATAACTCCTTTTTGAACGTTGCGTTTCCCTTTACGTGAGCGAATTTTATTTGAATTGTTTAACATAATTAATTTGATTTACCTTTTTTGTTTGTGGAGATTGTAAAACGATTAATTGAAAATTATATATAGATATATAGATAATTTTTTTTTATCCTTGTCTCTGTTTATGTTTTGAGTCTCCCTCCCCTCCCTCCCTCCCTCCCTCCCTCCCTCCCTCCCTCTCTCTCTCTCTCTCTCTCTCTCTCTCTCTCTCTCTCTCTCTCTCTCTCTCTCTCTCTCTCTCTCTCTCTCTCTCTCTCTCTCTCTCTCTCTCTCTCTCTCTCTCTCTCTCTCTCTCTCTCTCTCTCTCTCTCTCTCTCTCTCTCTCTCTCTCTACAGGGCAGCCCACCCTCCGAGAGAGCATGGACTCTAGAGACCAGAGACAGCTCGGGCGATTCTTACTAGAGATACAAAATCACAGAGATTCCCTCCTCCAGCCTACTGTAGCAGCCCATACAAGAGGGAGACAGAGTCAGCTCACTGACTTCTTTATTCCACGACGTGTAGCAGCCCTCGCCCCCTCAGCTCACACACCCAGAGGGGTGAGTCTTCAGCACGCTCAAACCTCTCGAGCTAGGAGACGACCCCGTGCTGTAGGATATTGGGCCCCGAGACTTCACCGACACCAGATTGCAGAGATCCAGGCCCGTGACCATCGCGCCATGGAGGAGAGACAATCCCGGATGATGGCTGACCCCGCTGCAGCCATAAGGGTGGCCCTGACTCCACCTCCACCTATGTATCACATCTTACACCCGCCCACTAGCACAAGATGGAGCTAGTTAGTCATTTTAGATGCATTTTCATGCTTGTTGTACTACCCTTCTGCATATAGATTATCATAGATCTCGCAGTCCATACACCCCCCACTTCCATGGGTATCTCCACATGCATACTACGGAGATCTATATCAGCTTTACCAGTTTTTTCAGCACTTTTTTCTTTTCTTATTGACAGAAGATACACCCATGTACATCGATTTGTCTCATAGGCCGAGTTCGGCCTCCTAATAGACGTAAAAACTCTCTCTCTCTCTCTCTCTCTCTCTCTCTCTCTCTCTCTCTCTCTCTCTCTCTCTCTCTCTCTCTCTCTCTCTCTCTCTCTCTCTCTCTCTCTCTCTCTCTCTCTCTCTCTCTCTCTCTCTCTCTCTCTCTCTCTCTCCCCCTCCACCCTCCCTCTCTCTCTCTCTCCCCCCTCCCTCTCTCCCTCCCCCTCTCTCTCTCTCTCTCTCTCTCTCTCTCTCTCTCTCTCTCTCTCTCTCTCTCTCTCTCTCTCTCTCTCTCTCTCTCTCTCTCTCTCTCTCTCTCTCTCTCTCTCTCTCTCTCTCTCTCTCTCTCTCTCTCTCTCTCTCTCTCTCCCCCCCCTCCCTCCCCACGCCCAGAGGTTGTATGACGTCCCAAGACAGCCCCCATTGCCGATCCCTCCCACACCGCGTCCTGTGATATCCACCCTATTCACGGAAGGCATGGTACGACAGGCCATCCATAGGCTACAACATGGCCGTTCAGCAGACCACACCAGACTACAGGGCGAGCACTTTATATACACAGTCGATGTAGTCTCCCACCTGATCGCCCACCTCTTCAATCGGGCTTTGGTTGAGGGGTTACCTCACTCGTAGACTATGCATACCATTGTGCCTATCCATAAGTCCGCCGATATGATGGAGCCGGGGAACTACAGGACTATTATGATAGGCCACATTTTGGCCCAGATCTATGGGGCAGTACTACAGGCAGAGCTCACACATGCTGAGGCAGCAGCTGGGATCAAAGCACCCGGCCAGGCAGGCTTCCGCCACACTTTCTCCATCATCGACCATATCTTCGTACTTCGTTGCTTGATTGAGAGCGCAAAGGCGAGGAAGTGGAGACTATACTGTTGCTTTGTGGATTTCTGCAAAGCCTTCGACATGGTCCCTCGATAGAGACTACTACGGAGACTCCAGGAGTTACAGCTACCATCAGACATGCTATGGGCCATCCATGCTTTGTATGCACGAGTCACAAGCAGGGTGCACTGCCCCGGCGGCCTATCAAACAGCTTTGTTAGCACCATTGGGTTGAAACAAGGTTGCCCTCTCTCACCCACTCTCTTCGGTCTCTACATCGACGAGATCACGGAATATATACAACGAGCAGGAGGGCTAGGAGGAGACCTCGGAGGTACGCCAGTACACATCCTATTACATGCTGATAACATTGTCTTGCTTTCAGAGTCAGAGGAGGGGCTACAGTCACATTTACAAGCGCTCGATACCTTTTGCATGGAGAGAGGACTCACAGTGAACCTTGGCAAGACCAAGGTCATGATCTTTCACACCTCGAGGACAGTACGCCATCGTGCCTCTTTCATCACAGCTAAAGGACAGATAGAGGTAGTGCACTCCTACGTCTACTTAGGTGTCACCTTCTCGGGCAGCACAGGGGTATTCTCCATGGCACAAGCAGCGAGAGATAGATTGACACAAGGCTATGCGGTGCTTGCTGGATTGGAGAGACTCTGCTTTCAGGCACATTTTCAGGAGCTCCGGACTAAGGGGTGGCTCTTTCATACTCTAGTGACACCCGCATTGATGTATGCAGCCGCAGTATGGGCACCAGGGATCACGAAGGCGATGTGGATGCGGATTGAGAGGCCCCATGTCACCATGATTTCACGCTTGCTCTGCAACAAGCCCTCCGTTCCACACGACATTATACGAGCTTAGCTTGGCACACCAGCGATGCTAGTGGAGGCCCTCTTTCAACTGGTGACCTTTATTCTGAGAGTCAAAGAGCTCCCCACCAATCGACTCACCACGCTTGCATTTGAGAGCTCTAGACATTTGGCATAGAAAGGGCATGAGAGAGTATCGTATGCACAGACCTACTGATGGTTGGTAGCACATGGCATGAGCATTACCGATCCCCCCGCCCCTTTTTCAGTATGACCTCTCCTCCCCCCACATCACCCTCTCTCGTTTAGAGAGTAACAGGATCATCCGTCTGGACCTACTACAGATACACACATCAGGGAGACATGGATAGCACCATGGGAGCCTCTTCCCACAAAGAGGCAACACTACAGAGAGCGCTTCCTGACAATGACAACGGATGGTTTCATTCAGAAACCACGATACATGGATACATACATGGCACCAGCAGAGAGGGTGGCCATTGGGAAGCTCAGACTATCATCACACAAGCTCGAGATTGAGGTTGGGCGAGAGACACATACCCCCAGGGACGAGAGATTATGCAGGATATGTCAAGAGGAGGTGGAGGACGAGGAGCACTACACATGTAGATGCCAGGCATATGAGGATATCAAAGACC
Source organism: Ceratopteris richardii (assembly GCA_020310875.1). Taxonomy (NCBI): domain Eukaryota; kingdom Viridiplantae; phylum Streptophyta; class Polypodiopsida; order Polypodiales; family Pteridaceae; genus Ceratopteris; species Ceratopteris richardii. The sequence goes on along the minus strand of CM035415.1, from coordinate 2,263,313 downwards.
GCTACCCACAACTCTTCAAGGGACCTAGAGAGATCAGGGCTTTATTGGAGACGGAGTACCGGCACCCTCTAGGCTGTTTCCTAGTAGAGCTCCAGGGCTTTATTGGAAACGGAGTGCCAGCGCCCTCTAGGCCATTTCCTAGTAGAGCTCCAACGTTGCCGTACCTCACTTCTCCAGCAGATGGAGATATACCCGGCCCCCCAGACTCATATTATAGATTTTTTCAGCCCCACAGCCACCCGAGGACCCAACTCAACAGGGATATCACATTACAGAGAGTAGAGGAGCTTAGACAATAGCACCAACAACCATAGTTTGAAGAATTCGTGAATGTTTCGCTCAAAAAAAAAAAAAAAAAAAAAAAAAAAAACGTTTAATTCGCATCCGTTTAATTCGTTGGGAACGAATTTTTTGCAGAATTGAGAACTTGACTTGACTTATAATATTGAAGTTTAGCCTTCAGTCGACAGTCGACGAGGTCGTTTTTTCGATTTCTGCGCAGCCAGCAGCCGTTCAAGAGTTCACTCCCGACTTCTGAGCATACATACGTGAGAGAGAGAGAGAGAGAGGTTCAGCCGTCCAACTTCCAAGTTCCATACAGCCCATACTCGAGCTTAATACTACAGTCTACATCTTCAAATCATACTCCAGCAACGAGCTCTTCCATTACCTCTACTCTCTAGGCTCTAGCTTTAGTCTTGAAGCCTTCTAGAATCTACATCCATCATTCATCTTTTATCATGGGGAGAGCTCAATCTGACCTTCGTGCTCATGTGAAAATGACAAGCAGTGGACCCAACACATGGGAGTGTAAGTATTGCAATGGGATTTATGTTTGCAGTGCTTCATGAATTAAGGCACACTTATTAGGTCTGCGAGGTGGGGGCATTGAAAAATGCCTCTCTGTGCCTCAAAATGTCTTTGAGGACTTGACTGCAAAGATGCAGATGACCCAAGATGTAGGGAATATGGGTTCCCAATCCCATTCAAGTGGTTCTGAAGAATCTGAGATTCAGGTAGATGAAAGCCTTGGAGGGCCTTCAAAAAGAGTTCATACTGATAGTGTGAGCTCTAGTGCATCTCCCATGGCAATACCTCAGGTTCGTGAAACCAATGTCTTTGTCAGAAGTAGCGTGAGAGCCTCCATGCAAAAACAAGCAATGGAAGAAGCTACTAAAGAAATATCAAAATTATTCATCTTGTGTGGCTTACCATTTAATGTCGCAAACACAACTGCATGGAAGAGGGCTATGAGAGCTGTGAGCCGCATTGGTGCTCCTTGGGAGGGACCCTCGGGGGCTATGCTGCGCACTAAAGAGTTGAATAGACAAAAGAATGCAGTGGAAACTGAAATGTTATCCTTGCGTGCCACTTGGGAGAAATATGGATGTTCCATATTATGTGATGGGTGGTCCGACATACGTAAGAGAAATGTGTATAACATTCTTGTCTCCTCTTGCAAGGGGACAATGTTCTTGCGTGCCATACCAGCACATGCACCTGGGACGATTGTCACAGGTGAATTCATTTACTCCCATGTGAAAAAAGCCATAGAAGATGTTGGTAGCAAGAATGTCGTGCAAGTGGTCACTAGAAAATGCATCTAATTGTGTGGTTATGGGATGCATGTTAGAGGATGAGTTTCCCAAAATTACATGGGACTCCTTGTGCTAGTCATAGTCTTGACCTTTTAATGGAAGACATTGGTGCCATGGAATGGGTGAGATCCATCCTTGAGAAGGCTAGATTCATTGTAAGATTTGTGACCTCTCTCCCTAAAGTACAAAACATTTTCCGTGCACATTCAGATCTTGAACTCCAAAAGCCCTCTATGACTCGATTTTTTTACATGTTCATAGTACTAGATAGAGTGCTTCGTGTAAGGAAAGAGCTTCTTCGAACAGTTATCTCAGAGGAATGGTATCAGTTACCCGTTACAGATCCGTTGTATACACGCTTTTCAGCATTGGTTATGGGAGATGATGCCTTTTGGTCAAAAGCAGAGTTACTTATTGGAGCCCTCCATCCTGTTTATGCAGTGCTTCGTATTGTGGATATGGAGGGGAGTACACTTGGACTTGTATACGAATACATTGGTCGTATACAAAGATGCATCAGGAACATTGTCCAACTCTCAGATATAGAGTGAGTATTTACAATCTACATTTATAAGTTTGAATATTTTCACATTCATGTTTCAAGTTTGATTCTTCAACTAATGTAATTTCTTCTTATTTTTGTACAATAAAATTTTAGGAAACGTGAGTTATGTGATGCAGTGCAAAAGAGATGGGATTGGTTTCATAAGCCAATCCATGCTATTGCTCACATACTCCATCCATTATGGAGATCTGAGGAGCAGAATGTTGATGAGGCCTTAGAAGATAGTTGGATACAGTATGTGAAGCGTTGGACACAGGGAGATCTAGGCCTCCAGTCTCAGTTGGAGAGTGAGCGATTGCGATTCCGTTGCATGGAACGATACTTTTGGCAACCCAGTGCACGATTACGAGAGAACCAGGTTACTCCTGTAACTTGGTGGGAGAAATATGGAGTGGGCACTCCTCTATTGGTGAGTAGACTAGTTAGTAGTTACTAATAATTTTTTGTAACTTATAAGTCTAATTCACAATTTTATTTTGTAACTTTTGTAGAGAAAGTTGGCCCTTCAGATATTATCACAGGATTGTAGCACTGGCCCCACTAAGCAGAATTGGAGCACATGGGCTCTTTTTCATACAAAAAAGAGAAATAGATTAAGTCCTTCACAACTTGAGAAGTTAGTGTACACACACTGCAATCTCAAGTTGTTGGAGAGCAAAGGAAGTCATATTGCACCTCTACAAGTAAGTTTGAATATATTTATATATGCATTATCATTTATGGATACATTTCAAATTGAAAAAAACAAATTTTCAATGTATGATGCCACAACTAACGTCTCTTATCCTCAATTGATTGTTTATGTAGGTTAATGTTGACTCGATTGATATTGGACAAATTACAGATATCCCTCAAATCCCACAAGAAGAGAAGGATACCTTTACCATGTTATTTAAGGAGTCTCAACAATTTGTGAGACAAACACGTAGGAGTGCAAGATCTAGTGGTAGATTAGGTAACTAAAATTATAATGCTTATCATGATTCATAAATGATTACTTATTTCATTATTAGATAGTTATTAATCCATTTACCATTTGTATATTGCAACAGATCCAGATCAGCCATCTACGAGTCAAAGGCCTTCAAAGATTGCTTCTCGACGTGGTAGACGAGGACGTGGAGCACATGCACTCCATTCTAGTAGCACGGAGGACCGAGAGGTGGAGGAAGCTCCACTTGATGATTGGGAGCAGAGATCAGCATCATCTACCAGCACTGATGATAATGATGCAAGAGCTAGACCTTGGCAGTCTAGAGAGGACTATAGCACTGATACTTCATCATGGGCTAGTTCTTTTGATGAGGATCTTATAGATGATGATGGCTCATGAGTCATGACTCATGACTCATGACCATTTGGCATTGACATGTATTGAGATATGTGACACAGACTTCAGTACACTTGTGACTTAGTGACACTTGTGACTTGATTTATGATGTATCATTGTATTGACACTTGTGAGTTGTCACTTGACTTATGATGTATTGAGATTCATGATGTATCATGATAGTTTATATCTGTTTACTATCATTTATGGTGGATGATGATGATTGTTTGAACTTTGCAGCTTACTTATCTTTAAAAGTTTAATGACATGTCATATGACTTATGATTCATCAAAGCTCACTTATGGTTCTAAATTCTAACTTTCTTAGAAGTTAGTAAGAGTCTTATGTATTAAATTGTTAATATCAAATAATGAATGTTTGAACTTTGAAGTATGTTTCAACTTTTAAGTTCTTGTAATTACTAGTTATATTATATATATTATATATTATAAATGACATATAATATATATATATATATATATATATATATATATATATATATATATATATATATATATATATATATATATATATATTATAAGAAAATAAAATTCTCTCCAGATGGATAAAATTCCCGAATTTTATTTTTGGTCCAAACGAACTAAACAAATTAAACGAAAAATTCCCGAATTAATTCTCTCGTTCGTACTATGCCGACAACCTAGACCCCCACTCCGGAGAGCCTGTCCCCACCAAAGAGAGATTGAGGCGATTCACGCACACCATGCCATGGAGAGCTCAGAGACAGTGACTCGGCCTACACCGCACTCTCGAAGGAGATACTACACTATAGCACTTTGGGTGAGGTCCTCCTTATGGGGGACTTCAATGGACGCACACAACCATGCCAATGTGAGTCATATGACATGGATCAGCCACTGATCATGAGAGGCAAGGGGCCAGACGAGACGGGGAACAACCGCATATCAACAGACAGGGGCGAGAACACCACATGATATGGCAGACACCTACTTGAACTTGGCAGCCAACACCATCTCATTATTTATAATGGGATGCACCGATGGCCTGGCTCGGGAAGATTGAAATGCTTTCCACATGGAGGCGGCGAGAGTACAGTTGACTACATCTTAGGTACCCTC
>CM035415.1:2211219-2253719 GCA_020310875.1 Ceratopteris richardii | reverse complement strand
AACCAAAGGATCTTTCAAACACTTAGAACCTCACAACATACAAAGCTCGACCAAACAATGAGATGAGTAGAGAAGAGACAAGATTTAAAAGAGCATGAGCTGAATACTTACTACTTACTAAAATTATGCTTAAGGAAATTGTACAATGGAATAGTGATACAAATATGAAGGCTGAAAGAAAAGGGTTCTAGGTACAAAATGTAGAGAAAAATGCCGAGGAAAGAGTGTGTAAGACAGTATGTGCAAATATGAAGTGTAGAGACTATTTATAACAGTCTAGCAGCAAACCCTAACTTAAGTTAGGTCTTCTCTGATGGTAAGCAGCAGCTATGTCCTCTTCGACTGATGAAGTAATAGGCAAAAACTTGGTACAACAACAACAATAGAAGAAAACCTGAATATAGAGTTAATACTCATAAAAATCAACAATGTGCACACAAGGTGTGTATAGAAAACAAGGGACAGCCACCAAAAATAGCTTCAAATCTGCACCAAATTTTCAAAATCTGCTCCAAGGACTGCTTCTATAAGAAACCCTAGATATGAGTTTGTGTGAGCTTCATCAGATGATGTACATAATAGCCCAAGAGCATCTCTTTTTATACCTTCTAAATCTCCCACAAAAAGCACACAAACAAGCATAAAAAGCTCCCATGTGTGAATCGCACTGGAAAAGCTGGAAGTGGCGTTTCGCTTTGCTTTTTTACGAATTATTTGCTTTTTGACATGCTTTAGGCTCGATTGAATCTGAGGCATTGAATATTGTGCCTTTTTAGATTAAAAGTAAGTGAAAAGAAAACTTTGATAAAAAATTAGAGTTTGATTTTTGAAGGGGTTTCAGCTCTGAGACGGATGCATGTTATATATCAAATGAAAGCTCTTGAAGCGTACTTTAAGACTATGTAATAAAAACTTTTTACCATTTTTTACCAAATTTTGACTATCTTCAAAATTAGAGCTTGCTGGAATTCTTGCTTCTTGACATCGTTTTCCAACAAAAAGTGGCTCTTTGCATGAGACGAGGAAACCAAAGCTTTGAGAAGCTTTTAATTTTTTGCAAAGTACATTTATTTCTGGAAAGCGAGGAGTCCTTACTTGATTTGTTAAATGTAATTGAGACCTTTCAAACCTCCTTAATATCATCGTCTTCACACAACAACCATATGATGAGATGAGGTGCATTGAAAATGATTTGCTTCAAATGTATAAGAAGTGGAAGCAATTTGGATACTGCATATTATGTGACGGTTGGCCTAATACGAGGAATAGATCAATCATAAACATAATGGTCTTATGCATTTATGGCATAATGTTTTTGAAATCCATTGACACTTCATGTCAAATTAAATACGGGGACTACATCTTTGAAATTTTGAAAGATGCAATTATGGAAGTTGGACCTGGTTTCAAGTATATATGGATAATGCGTTCAACTGTGTGGGAAGAACACTTGAAAATGGCACCACATATTTTTACATCAAATGCATATGCCGCTATTTGCATCTTCTCTTTGAAGATATTGGTGCTCTAGCATGGCTGAAGCCTATTTTGGCTCAAGCAATAAAGGTAGTAACTTTCATGACGATGAAGCCATCCATGATGCTCATGTTGATATTGATGATGATGAGGAGAAGGAGGCTGATAATCGTCACTTTTATGTTTTGATCCCTAAGTTCTAACTCTATTTTCATGATCTGATAGTATGCTCTGTACAATACGCTTTACATAATATGAAATAGTATTTCAAAAATTGCACTTACATTCATATTCTAGTGTTGGAAGTGAGGTAGACCTAAATAATGATCACATGTAATTTCCAAGATCTTCCCAATACTTAGAACCTTAGCATGTACACACCTTAACCAAATAAAAAGAGATGAATGGCAAGAGAATAGACAATTATAAAAGTGTGGCAGCTGAATGCTAACTACACATTAAACTAATGCTTAATGAAAATATATGTGTATAATGATACAAAACAGAAGATAAAGCTGAATATAAGGGGATTCTAGGTACAAATGTATGAGAAGAGGGTGCCTCAAAGTTGTAAGAGGGTATGAATGTAATGCAATAAGAATAAAATAATAGGACTATATATAAAGAATACAGAATATGTGCAGGAATATGATGAAAATCTGCAACCCTAACAGAGATACGGGTTTCTCCTTTGATGTAAGAAGCAACAATACTTCTCCACTTTAAGTGATAGTTAATAGAAAGCTTGTATATCAGCAAGAATTGAAGAAAACCTGAATATGTGCAGCCCAAGCAAGAATCGAAAAAAACCGGAAAACCTGAATATGTGCAGCCGTTTACAAGATTCAACAGGCAGACGCTCTAAGGTGTGTGTAGAAGAAGAGGGAAGCAAACAATCACCAAGAAAAATCGGCAAAAACACCCTCAATCCCCTCTTAGGACAGCTCCAAGACATAGATCACACTTGAGGATGCTCAAGTATGAGTGTGAGATTTGCTAAAAGTGACCCAAGAGGGTCTTTTTATAGGATTTTAAGCCGTCAACAATTTTTTTAGCTGAAAATCAACTTTTCGCAGCATTTTGATGTGCTTTTGTGAGTTTCTATGAAATTAACATACTTATGAAGTAAAAAAGAAATTTGTAAAAATCTCTTGAAAAATAATACGATACACTAAGATAAGGTGCTTTCCTTGATCTAGAGAATTAGAGCTATAGGATGATGTATCTCATTTCTGAAAGCTCAAAAAACAGAATTAGGGTTGGGGCTATGAAGGCCTGAATGATCTCTGATGATCAGATGATATATACCATTAGATAGCTCTTGAGGAGGTGTGTAGCTCAGTGATGAGTAGCACCTCCTTTAATGTCAATCCGGGAAGACATGAGGATGGTATGAAGACCTAGAGCAAGTGAAGACACAAATGTGTGAGTGAGAAACACACCAACATGCACACACATACACACACACGCGCACACAACAAGAACAAAGAGAGTAGGACAATGGAATTGCTTCTATTATAACCAAGTTCTATACAAGCTCAAAACTACAAGAATAGTTTTTGACTAGCTTTGGCCATGTGCAGACCTAGTGTCCGGCCTAGTTAAAAATTAGGTTCCACACCACCTTATTTGAGGGCTCAAACGAGATCTAAAAAATATGAAAATTGGCAGGAAACTACCTTTAAGGCTCCCCAAGCTCGAGGACTCCTCGGCTTGCACAAAATGGAGCTACAAAAAGATGAAACAGTATTTACAATGGTTGTTAGTGATGAGAATCACTTTTAAAATGATGTCAGGATTGGAGAAAAATGATGGGATGCCTCAGTGCTAGATCTGCAAGACTGCTAGTACTTGCTTCTTCCCGTATAATGCAAACACTCTCCCCCCCCTAGCGTATGTCGTCTCTGACAGACCTTTGCTCGGCAGTTTGATCAATGTAGTGCTGTAGTATGTCGGTTGCCACCTCTTGTTCTCTAATCCGTAGTCCCTTGACCAGGTCTCTTTGCAAGGCATCCCAAGTAACTATGCCAAGCATGTCAGGTTGTGGCGTGGTGTAGAGCTCTAAATGCATTGTTTGTTTGCACGCGAATAATTGTAGCAGATGAGTTGGACATGGCGCGAACACTTCTGAGTGTGATTCCCAAAACCCCATGGTGAACATGTCATCAAAGGTTTGCTTGTAGCATGCAGGGAGATATCTGATCCTTGCATGCCATGCATAAGCAACTCGAATACTCAGGATCGTGCTCATATCATAAAGTAGGTCATAATTACCATTTATGAAGCCCGGAATTGGCGGCGGGATGTGACGTACATTGCAGAAAGTCTTTAACACTACTTGCATTATGTCCAGTATCTTGAGCATCATCTGCGCAGCGACGTCAGGCATGGGGTGGAGGCGTGGCATCCAATGTCTGATGGTAGCCATCATGTAAGCTACAGTAGGTGTGCCGGTTGGGGGTGCAATGGCGGGGTAATTGAGCCATTCTTTGCAATTGGCATTGTTCTTAACTTTTATGGCAAATGCCTTCCATGATCTTCTTCGTTGCACTCGCCCGAAGCAATTGTTATACTTCAAGTGCATGGGCGCGTGATCCATAGTGACAGGGGACTGGGGACGAGGGCCAAAAAGACATGGGACGGCCGTCCCCACCGTCCCATTCAAATTTTTTTGGGCCGGGGGTGGGTCCCGTCCCGGTTGGGTTTTCCAAACAGGGAACGCGTCCCAGATTTATGGGGACGGCCCGTTCCTTGTCGGGGACGCCCAACGGGGACGGGGCCAGTCCCAGCCCAAAATTTTGCCGATTTTTTTTATGTGCACAAGGCTCAAGCCTCAAATTTGCGCGCGTTCCGGCCTCTGAACTTTGCTCACGTTTGCATCGAGAGAGAGAGAGAGAGAGAGAGAGAGAGAGAGAGAGAGAGAGAGAGAGAGAGAGATTTTGGAAAGCTTCATTGCTCAGCCCTCAAGCCCTCAAGAGTGAAGCACTGGTGATTGAAGCCTGAGTTGACACTACTGAGTAAGGTACGTATATTTTTCATTCCTATATGCATTGAATAAAATAATGGACTGGTCACTGAGCATCAGCTACTAGCAGTGAGCACTGAGCAGAATTCTATCAATAATCAATTATCAGAGTCCTATCATTATATCATAGCAGCGGCCAGCCTTCTGGGCTCCAGACTCCAGAGTCCAGCCTCCAATGCCTGCTGTTATAGAGCTTCTAGAATCCAAGTGGCAAGTTCCCACTAGTGACAACAGTCATGCTACCTTCAGGCTTCTGCTGCTGGTGAATTCTTGAGGTATTCAAATTTGAAGCTGCTAATTGATGATGATGTATCATGTATACATACATGATACAATGGACATTGTACATACACCTGTCAAGACTCAACAGTCGTACATACATACATTGATGATTGTACAAACATACAAAGATATTAAATACACACAGGTGACAGTGGCAAGTGCACATGCCACACACACACACACACACATAAATAGTAAATGCACACATACATATGTCATACATACATAATTAATTTATTACATGGATACATAATTAGTTGTCTGACATTGTATGTATATGTGTGTATTTATGTGTGTGTGTGTGTGTGTGTGTGTATTTATGTTTGTATGTATGTATGCACTATGTATGTATGTGTGTTTATTTTATATTTATGTGCATTGTGTGCACTGTATATGTATGTTTGCATGCATTTAATATTTATGTTTGTATGTACTATGTATTTAGGTTTGGCATGTATGTACTATGTATGTATCCAGTATGACATATGTAATTCATATCCATGTAATAAATTAATTATGTATGTATGACATATGTATGTGTGCATTTACTATTTATGTGTGTGTGTGTGTGTGTGGCATGTGCACTTGCCACTGTCACCTGTGTGTATTTAATATCTATGTATGTTTGTACAATCATCAATGTATGTATGTACGACTGTTGAGTCTTGACAAGTGTATGTACAATGTACATTGTATGTATGCATGTATGACATGATCATCAATTAGCAGCTTTGAAATTTGAATACCTCAAGAACTTAGAATTCACAAGCAGCAGCATGACTGTAGTGGGGAGCTTTGGAGTCCCTACACTGTAACAGGTTACAGCAGGTACAGCAGGTATTGGAGGCTGGACATGTGTAATCATTAATGCTTATATCATACGACATATTAATAATTATATATATGTGTGTGTGCATTAAATTTGTCATTGACAATTGTGCATGTGGTTATATTAAGTATGAGTTGTAAACTTGTAAGTTCTAATTTTTAACTTCTAACTTTTTTTTTCATGACTCAATAGACAAGAGCTGAGACTGAATATTTAATATGGCATCATCATCGTCTCAAGAAATTTCATCCAAAAAGCGTTGTTCATGGTGGGATGAAGTTGATGCTCCAAAAGTCGGTGTTGGTGGGGGGGGGGGGGGGGGGGGGGCTAGAGCATGGACATGCAAAAGATGTGGGTATCATAGAAGTGGTGGCATACATAAGGTAAAAGCTCATCTTTTGCATGAAGGCGGTCAACAAGTGAGATTTTGTACCGCAACTTTGTCCATGGCTGAAAGGCAACCTCTTATAGACAAGTGTCGTGTTCTTGAGGCTACTCAAAAAGCAGCCCGAGAACGGAGTTCAAAATATGTTGTGAATCAGACGGTAATGTCTGAGGCTGCCTCTGTGAGAGTATCCACTTCCCATTCAAATACTTTGTAGGATTCACCATGTGCATCACAATCTGCACATCATACTCGTGAAAAATCCACTCCTCATCATTTTTGTACATCGATTCCCTCTACATCATCATTTCATGTTGGAAAAAAACAAAGTACATTGGAATCATCTTGGAAACCGATTTTGAAGGAAGAAGTGGATAGAGCGGTCACAAGATACTTCTACCATGATCACGTTCCTTTTCGAGCAGCACGGTCATTATTTCTTCTTTCTTATTTGGAGATTTGAGACTTGAGTATATATGCATGATACATGTACATTGTATTAGATATTTATGTATCATGAATCATGATATAATGCATACATTGTTATTAACTACATAATACATATGTCATTCATACATATTTAATATTTATATTACATGTATCTTACAAAATTACATAAATTGATTAATTGCTATATGTTTGCTTTTTAGGTCTCCATACTTCAAGGACATGGTGAAAAAAATTGATCAGTATGGAGAGGCATATGTGGCTCCCTCTTCAGAGACTTTACGCACCACACTATTAGAGAAAGAGAAGAGGGCTGTGGAGGCTGCATGCATCGCAGTAAAAAGTTCATGGGAGAAGGATGAAGTATCTCTGATTGTGGACGGATGGAGTGATGTGAGACGGAGATCTATCCATGGAGTAGTTGCCTACTCTAGAGGAGAGATGTATTTTCTTTCTTCCCATGATGCTTCGTCCACAGGAAAAAGTGCAAGTGTTCTTGCTTCAGAATGGGCCACTTCAATAGAAATGTTGGTCCATCAAATGTAGTGTGTATTGTGACGGGTGGAGAGGCACCAAATAGAGCAGCTTCCCATATTATTGAGCCCAAATTATTGAGGATATGTATCCACATATCACCATATCCTTTTGCATGGCACATTGCCTAAATAATCTATTGAAGGATATTGGCTGCCTCTCTTGGATTTCACCTACCATTGAGAAGGCAAATCAAATGGTTGCATTTATCTTGAATCATTAAAAGGTAATTTATTATTTTACTTTTACTCTTTGAATATTATGATTTATTTTCTTATGTTTTTATATCTTCTTATGTTTTCTTAATTTTGGCATTTGCAAATTGAAATAGGTGCGGGCTGAATTTTCAAAGCGGTCAAAACTTGCTCTATTGAAGTATTCAGAGACTCGCTTTGCATATAATTTTATTATGCTTCATAGATTATCTATATGCAGTGGTGTTGTGCGTGGACTTTGAATTCGTAGGTATGTTGGAGTCATGCACACAAATAGGAAGGGAACTAATTCAATTGGCTGAAAATGGAGCTTGGTGGGAGGAATTACACACCATTGATAAAATGGTGAAGCCAATCATACATCTTCTACGGCTTGTAGATTCAATGAACATGTGCATTGGAAAAATCTATGAAGCAATGGATTCTATGATTGAGTCACTCAAAGAAAACATTTCGGATATAGAAAGCTATGTTTTACTTTTTATGCATCATTGATATTAATAATTATATATATGTATGTATTATGTATACATATAATAAACTATGTTATTATTTTAATTTTTTACTTTGTGTGCCTTTTTTTGTAGGGTTGAAGAAATTTCAGAAATATGATTGCACGATGGAATTCATATTATTCGCCTCTTCATGCAGCTGCATATGTATTGGATCCCGAGTTTCAATCGGGAAAACAATATACCGATAAAGAGGTTATGGGTGGATGGATGAAAGTCTTGGAGCGTTTAGTTCAAAGTGACATCGAAAGAAGAGCCATACGGGACGAGCTAGCCATGTATCGAAATGGAAAGCAAGGCCTCCTTCATTCTTTGGATGCACAAGAGGATCGTTTTCGTGTTGGCGGTGCTCTATGGTGGGAGGATTATGGAGCTAGCACACCAAAGCTACAAGCTTTGGCTATTCGTATCTTGAGCCAAGCATGTAGTTCATCTTGTTTGGAGCAATTATGGAGTGTTTATGCACATGTTGGCTCAAAAAAACACAATAGGCTTGGTGTTCAAAAGGCTAGTGACTTAGTATATGTTAGTTGTAATTTAAAGATGTTATCAAAAGTAGATAAAGTTGATCCATTTACAGAATGGGAGTTGAAAGAAGATGATGTCATCACTCCAACTAACATTGAAGAGGAGGAGGAGGAAAACATAGAAGAGGCACATGATGATGAGGAGCATGTAACTAATGACATTGATAATCTTTTTTATCATGATGATGTATATGATGAGACTATATAGTATATAGTCTCTTTAGTTTACACTTTTATATGGATTTTCCATTTTGATAATGGACATGGATTTTGACATTTGTACTTCACAATTGATGTTTTATGATTTATCGTTTATGGATATCATTTATCATTTTAATTTTTATGATCATAGATTTTATAACTTATGACTGAATTTTGACATGTTCTATGAATGTGGGTATAAATTTAAACCTCTAAATTATGGCTGAAGCTGAGCTTTAAAGTTTATAATGTACATGTTATATGGATATGTCATATGAGCATTGAGTAATATGGCACGGCTGAATTTTACATGCTATCATATTATGGTTGAATTTCACATGTATGGACATTGGATATGTATTATCTGTCATGAATTGATAATAGTAGCTGAATTTTTAAATTTTACATGTTATTAACTTATTTGAATTTTATGCATTAATTATTACTCGATTTTCTATGTATAGACTCTAGAGAATCGAGATGAATTATGAATTTTCAATTATGGTTGAATAGTAAATTTATTATTTAAATTTTACATGTTAAGTGGACTAACTCAATTATGATTTTTTCTTTTTAGCTGAATTTTTAATTAAATGTTATCCTAGGACGACGGAAGTCGAGACCCCGTCCCGGGCCCCATCCCAAAACCTCCCTATTGACCGGCCCCGTCCCGGGACCCCGTTCCCATCCCAGGATGCCGTCCCCGACCCACCCCTCCCCCCCTCCCCGTCCCGGGCCCCGTCCCGAAACCCCCCCTATGGACCATCCCCGTCTCCGGACCCGTCCCCGTCCCAGGTAACTATGGCGTGATCCCATGTTCATAGCATCTCCGAATAGGTCTCCAATAACTTTTGCCTCCAGGTGGGAGGGTATATGTTCCCTTTGTGGGCGTCCTCTGGAATGTCCTCGGGTTCAAATTGGGTAGCGAAAGTAGGGTACTTGTTGGTTTTGCGTTTAATCTCAGCGTTGTAGTCTGCCAACAGTACAAAGTATGGCTTATACTGTAACTCTGAACTGTTATCAATCGCCTAGGAGCCAAGTGCTTGAAAGTAGGGTACTTGTTGGTTTTGCGTTTGATCTCAGCGAAAGTAGGGTACTTGTTGGTTTTGCGTTTGATCTCAGCGTTATAGTCTACCAACAGTAGAAAGTATGGCTTATACTGTAACTCTGAACTGTTATCAATCGCCTAGGAGCCAAGTGCTTGAAATACTCCGATTGAAGTATGGTCTCCTCGATAGTTTTCATGGCCACCATCTGAGTTGAGATACGCTCCTCGTGAGTCACCCCATCTCTTCTACCTGTTTCATCCATGCTGGAGGGGGTTCCTCGTATGTGTCTTGTCCCTCGTCAGTGGTTGTGCCTCCTGGAAAAGGTTGAAGCCAAGTGCTTGAAATACTCCGATTGAAGTATGGTCTCCTCGATAGTTTTCATGGCCACCATCTGAGTTGAGATACGCTCCTCGTGAGTCACCCCCATCTCTTCTACCTGTTTCATCCATGTCGGAGGGGGTTCCTCGTATGTGTCTTGTCCCTCGTCACTAGTTGTGCCTCCTGGAAAAGGTTGAGGCTCATAAGTATCTTCAAATGTGTCCTCCACTGGAATGGTGATGGCCTCCTCTTCTGTTGGTTGAGCGGGTGGAGAGGAGGGTTGTTCATATTGTAGCAACTTAATCTTTAATTCTGCAATTTGTTGTCGTAGCTCAAGCACCTCATTGGCCGTTGAAAATTCGGGTTCTGGTGAAGTAGCAGCATTGACCATCTCTTTAGGTTCTATTGGGTGTGATGGAGCACTTGGGATCTTTGTAGTTCTTTGACCTGGTCTGCTAGCTGGTCGTGTGCTTCCAAGAGGGTCGCATAATCTTCCAATACTTGCTGAATGTGCTCTGATGGAATGGCTTGGAATTTGGCAAGATCTATGTCACATCATAAGATTTATGTCACATTATATGATTGGCACTTTATGGATTCTTTTCACATAGGTAGAAGATAAATGGAGATTATTGATATTCTCATATTTAGAGTTGGATCTCGAACGATGGCTGGGAGGAGAACTCACTGTGTGTAGTCAAGGTTTGCGCGCAAGCATATGGAGAAGCTAAAGCTTTGGTTCACGATGCAAGATTTGGTACCAATGTCGGGAATCAAACTCATAACCTCCCGGTTAGGAGTGCGATGGGCTAACCACTTTCCCCAAAAGCCATGGTTGAGGATTACTTGCTAATCCTCTCTTAAGGCGTGGTTCAACCATCTCCTACTAGGATTATGTGACATCCCCTCCCCCCCCCCCCCCTTAGACTGAGCATTGCCCTCAATGCTCACTTGTGGACCCTCCTAACTCTCTTGGACCCACTTTCCATGCATGAGCGTTTCCACCAACCTCAAACTCCAGCACATGGACCTATTTTGGACCTATCCCACCCCCCTCTATGGGTGCCCAAATGCCTATGCACCTTCATCTAAGACTAGTTTCACACTCACCCCGGATAAGTGCTTCTTCCAAGTGCCCACGGATGTACCCTATCTGGATGTACCCTAGCAGGATGTACCCTGACAAGTGTACCTTGACAGGATGTACCCTGTCACACGCCGCATCGTGCCGCCATCTACCAAGCCCAATTTCTCAACTAGGCTCTGATACCAATGTCGGGAATCGAACTCACAACCTCCCAGTTAGGAGTGTGATGGGCTAACCACTTGCCCCAAAAGCCATGGTTGAGGATTACTTGCTAATCCTCTCTCTTAAGGCGTGGTTCAACCATCTCCTACTAGGATTATGTGACAGTCTATAGGTGCCCCTGGGGTGTTTTCAATGGTTGCTTCTAAGTTCTCCTGGTTTTGTTGTTGTAGTCTTCTGTTCTCTTCTTGAGAAGTTGCTAAGTGGCGGCGAAGTAAGGCCATGTTTCTTTGTAGTCTAGCATTGCGAGCCAGCTGGTCTCTGAGTTGTTCTTCCATAGCCTTACCCGTCTCTGTATACTTGGCTTCAAGCTCTGCATTCAATTGTTGGAGGGTGGTAACTTCTTGTTGTAATCCTGCATTACTCAATTCCAAGGCATTGACACTTGCCTGGAGATGGGATGACAGAGTACACACCTCCTTATTGTTTTCTTCCAATAATCTGTATTCTTGTTTAAGCTGGGCGGCCGCTTCGAACATAGTGTCTAGTGCCTGACTAAATGAGGTGGATGCAAGGGTAAAGGTGGAAGATGCAAGGGGTCGAGAAATGGGGAAGGGAAAAGTAGATGTTGTGCCTACAGTGATTGGAAATGGTGACGTGAGTGAAGTGAAATGTGATGATGTTGGAACAACAGTGGTGGTAGGTGGTCTTGTGGATGGTGAAATGTCCATGGGATCGGACGTGATTGTGTGTGAAGTGTCAATCGTGAATACTGGAATGGTTGGTGGTGTGTTAGTGGTGGCCGTGAATGTGGGGGAGGTGGGGTGGGAAAGGGGATTTCTATTATAATCATCAAGTTGTTGCATCATATTTACAAGGTTTGCCAAAAATGGAGGTAGGGTGGCTTGAGTTGGTTATGAGGAGGTTAAGAGGGGTTCAATGGTTTGGGGTTGGGTAAGAGGAAATGTAGTGGTGAAGGGA
This sequence comes from Ceratopteris richardii, assembly GCA_020310875.1. Classification (NCBI taxonomy): domain Eukaryota; kingdom Viridiplantae; phylum Streptophyta; class Polypodiopsida; order Polypodiales; family Pteridaceae; genus Ceratopteris; species Ceratopteris richardii. The sequence continues at coordinate 2,241,692 of CM035415.1, read as the reverse complement.
AATGGGTGTGTTAACGTTTGGGTAGGGCCATGTGGGTGTCCGAGGGCTGGTAGACAAGAAGGGTGACCGATAATGGTTTGTTGGGTGGCGGGGTGACCTATTTGAGGTTCGGAAACTGGACAAGCAATGATAGAGGTAGGGATAGGTGAGGAGGGCAAAATGGTGGTGTGCGGCATAGGTCCCGTAAGGATGGCTGTGGGTTGTTCAGTAAGGCTAGTGGTGAGGGGTTCTAAGGGCTGGATGAGAGGTGATGGTGGAGATGGTATCTGTATATTTACATCTGGTTCATCACTGTTAGTTGGGCTGGCCATGTGAACATCTTCTTGAGTGGTGGTAGGGAGTGAGGTAGAGACTTCCATTTGGATCATCTTTCCCCTTCGCGTTCGCGTATCGATCCTTCGTTGGTCATATTGAGGGGTATTATGATATACCATGGTCCTCTATGGCTTCCACGATTCCACAGGTATCTACCAAAAGATTCAATGATTCTACAAAATGAGGGTCTACATTTTCCGCTTGCAGCATCTGGTTCACCAGTGCACTATTTGCCTCTTCTGACAACTTATGCCTTTTCTGCACTTGCTTGATCGTTTTGTAGAGTCGTTTGAGTTGTGCAGTGTAGGCAGGGGCTTCCTCCTCACTCTCCTCTGGTTCATTCCTCTGCATCTCCTCTTGTTCATGTGTGCCTCCCGCCTGAGTGTGTTGTGCCTCATCCTCCCAATGTACTCTTCGTGCCGCGCTATGTGGTCATTCTCTCTGGGATGATGATCTTGGACCGTCATTGTCAGAAAAGAATTCACTTTCAGATAAGTGTGCTGTTTGCAAAAACCTCTCAAAGTCGAAGGATGTATCCTCTCCCAATGTAGCCATGGATGCAAGCTCAACATCCAAGGGTAGTGGAGGGGCTGATGGAGTGGGTTGTACCACGCCCCTTGATTGTGGTCCTTGGAGGTGGATCGTGAAAGGGACTACTTGTTCTTCTTCTCTACAGGAGACTTCTGTGGTGATCTCGCGAGGAATTAGAACCTGTGAAAGTGATCCACGCATTCTTTTAGTGGGTTGAACCCCTGATTTCCGCCCCCGGAAGAATTCCAACTGTGAGTACTTAAGGGCCCGTGCGATCAGCACATCATAGGCAAGGCATCGGTAGATAATTCTTGTAATCGCACAGAAACCATTCAAAGTAGGCTTTCTCACGCCTCGTTTGCCTGCTTCATATAACTGGTCAAGGATCCACACTAGCATTTTGATAGGTAAGCTCCGAGTCTCCGCTAGGTATAACCCATACCAGATCTTCTTATGAGGATGTGTGAATCGGTCCTGCGCTGGAAATGCAAAATGTTGAAGACACATTCGCAATGGTATAGCAATGTTCGGGGTGAGAGAACACATTTCTTTCAACTTCTTGAGTTTATTGTTCTTCATAGACTCCGGTATCAAAGGATCTTGATCGGAGGGTACATGGGTGCCATACATCTGAAGGGCCTCCCTGATTAAGATGATGTTCAACTCGAACTTTTTCATTTCCTCCTCGTTTGATAAAGAGGGCACCAGGAATGTGCCTGAATGATCTTTGTCTCCTGTCGCTTTCAAAGTGGCAATCAAGTAATAGCACCTAAGGAAATCAGGTTTAGGCAGAGATGCACTAAAATAATCCTGTAACCCCGCCTTCTGCCAGATATCTTGAAGAGAAGCTACATTTTGTAATGCTTCAAATTCTCGTGTGAAGAACTGAAAGGTCCACCAAACTCCTCCGAATTTCAACTTGGACTTCCAGATATGATCTGCGTCTCCCAAATCTCCTGGCATCTCATTGAACCAATGAGAATGTCCTTTCACTCTTTCTGTTAGGCCACTCGGTGGATCCGAGATGGGAATTCTTCGCACATTCAGGAACTCTTTAGGCCTCGCTGTCAGTGGAGCCTCCACGGGCATGGTATCCCAATTGTTTTGAGTACTAGGGCATGCCTGGGAGCTCGTGCATGTTGTTGCCGCCATGAAACTTTTGATGCTTATCTGCTAGAATAAGAAAGGCACATTAGTGTTGCATAAGAAATAGGATGCATTGGTGTTCCCTCCACAATACTAACATGACAATCCAGATCGTTAGTGGTTAGAGGTGAAGTGTTTGTGATAGATTTGAGTGCTGGTTAGTGGTTTATGTCATCCTAGATGCATACTTGGGATATGCAATGTTCTCAAAATGCACCTACCTCAGAGTGGATGGATTTACAAAATTGGGTCAGGGGGTTTGATACAGGGTTTAAGTCTCCAAACTTTGATTGAGGATTCGTAGCTCTTAGAGCTGATGACAGGGAAAGATTTATGAACTAGATTGTGTTTGATTTGGGACCTTTTGGGCACCCATTTCCAGACATGTCTAAGTTTGACCGAAGGTGTAATAGTGTGAGGTGTAGGTATCTTCCCTCGACTGATTGCCGAGAGTACTTGTGAGTGTTGATTTAAGCTAGTGACTGGAGGTGAAGTTATTTGGGCTTGTAAGCAGGCCTTGGGCACCCATATCCGTCTAGCATTAGGGATAGCCTTCATTGATTGCTTAGGGACCCAAATAGAAATGGTATGGCTAGGGTGTTGCCTAGGGTACTCCTTCGTTTTGGTCCTTGATGGTGTGGCTCGCCTAATGCCTTTTTGAGAACCTTCCTCTGGAGCCGGTTTTTTTTCCCCCTTGCGTATCCAGAACCGCTACATGCCTCGAGGTACTTCATAATGTGGAGGTTGGTGCTCATGCTTCTTTATCATCGGTCTCCTCAGTGTCGGGTGTTGTTGAGCCTTCCCCTTTAGATTCTTCTTTGGAATAGATGGAAACTCCTTCTTGACTTCTGTACCTTTGGCAAGAGTGACAATCCTCTGCACCATAGAACTTTGGACAAGAACAGCATTGTTATCTTCATGTGGGTTCCTGGAGGGACCCACATGTGGGTTCCTGGAGGGACCAGGAGTTGGTGCATGTTCTAATGGTTTGACTGCTTGATTTTCTAATTCAATCGTAAGGCGGCTTTGGCCTACCCAAACCTGAAGAAGTCCACTTCTTAGGTTGAGGTTGTCCGCGTGATCATAGATCCAGTCTTGGCCCAGACAAGAGGTTCGGTAAGATCCTCATCTTCACACACTAGCACTTTTGCTGGCATTAGGACCTCTTGAATGTAGAGGGGAAGTTCCACCTCTCCCATGCAAGGGGTTTCAACTCCTCCTAATCCTATCAGATATGCTTCTAGGGGTTTTACCTCCAGTTGCAATTGTTGGCAGTAAGAAAGCCGAACTGCACTAGTGGCTGCTCCTGAATCAATTAAAGCTCTCACGGTCCTTGCACTCTCTCCTTGTCCTACTTCTAGGGTCACAAAAGGTCGTCGATCGACTATCTTATGAGACTGTTCACCAGAAGCTTCGCACATGGCTATGTGATAACCTAGAGCTTCATGAGCATCAGTCGTGGGTTGATCTCTACCTTGCCTTCTCAATTTCATTCGTCGAATGTGTTCTAAAGCTTCGGCCTGTGCTTCTTCTCGAATTCGTGTTTCCTCTTCTTTACGTTTCTTTGCAGTATTGAGTCGATTTAGCATTTCCTCTGTGAGGGGTTCTTGATATAGCTTGACTCTGCATCCGCTTATGTAGCTAGGGAGAACATCGCCTTCTAAAGTGGCTAGCTGTACTGCTCCACTAGTTGAAATCCTATTTATGATCATAGGTCCATAGCCACGCTTCTCTAACTTTCTCGCATGTTGCTTCAAGGTGTAGACTAGTACTAGATCTCCTTCCTTTAAACCTTTATCCTTAACGTGGGCATCAAAGTATGCCTTCCGTCTTTTCTTAGCTGCATATATTCCCGCTTCCGCTCTTAGTCTTGTTTCACCTAGTCGTTCCAGATCAAGAATTCTAGAAGAGAGCTCATGCCCTGTCCAGTTATACTCCTGTGCTACTCTCAATGTAGGTATCAAAAAGTCCAATGGTAGCACTGCATTCTGGCCAAACACCATCTGAAAGGGTATGGCTTGGAGTACCGTTTTACAGGCAACTCGGTATGCCCAAACAGCGTGGTGTAGCTGTTTGTCCCAATCAGAGCATTTATTATTCAATAATTTGGTGAGCACATTGCATAAAATCTTATTTGTGCTTTTAGCTTGTCCATTAGCTTGTGGGTGATAGGGAGCAGACTTCTTGTGTATCACCGAGAACTCTTGAAGAAGATTTTCAATGACTTCATTTAAGAAGTGAGTCCCTCTATCACTTACTAACTCTATTGGCAATCCGTATCTAGTGAACACATTCTCGAATAAGAACTTTGCTATCGTTTGAGCATCATTCTTCGTAGTGGCTTTCACTTCTACCCATAGTTGCCTCCGGACGCGTCCGGTTCCTTTTTAGCTAACTTTTTGCTAACTTCCTATGCTAACCCGTTAGCAACGGACTTGACTTTTTTTTTTGCCCAGGTATGGTCACTTACAACTCTTTGATATGGTTTTCGCACATATTGGGCACCTGCATACCTTGTGTTATGTACCAAAGTGCATCATATCAGGTTACATAGGATGAAGGCATACTCTAGGAGAGTCATCATACCCATTCTCACGAGATACAGAGGTTAGGGATACCCATAATATAGACAATAAGACTAGGCAAGCTCACGAGTTGTACAAAGGTGGAAGTTTGGAGATGAAGAGGTAGATTACAGAAGGGACTTGAATATTCAATTTTCAAGCCATTTACTCCATGTTGCTTAAAGATTATGCTCATTGGCGATTGCTATATGATGCATCATGATTCATGGGACATGCATATCCAATGGTGGCATAGTGTGCATTGGGAAACTATGAAATATGACACATTGACATATATGATAAAGTCTAAAGACGTGTACACAACACAATATTCAAATTATCATTTATCATAAATTATGATGCATGTAACATGTTTATTATGCAAAAATATTATGCATGTATGTATTCATGAATATATATATATATATATATATATATATATATATATATATATATATATATATATATATATATATATATATATATATATATATACATACTTTTTTTATATAGATTTATGTTAAAAAAAAAGGTCACGTCCGTAAACGTCAGAAACGTTTTGGCGGACGCGTTAGAAGTCAGAATCCCGTCAGAAGTCAGAAGTTAGCATCACGTCAGTAACAACTATGCTTCTACCCACTTGGTTAGATAGTCTATGGCCACAATGATATACTCAGCATGTGAACCCTTAGCGGGGGGATTAATAGGACCCACAAAGTCTATTCCCCACTTAGAGAATGCACGTCCACCCATCATAGGTTTCAATGGCAGCTCATCCTTGCGTATAGGATACTGAGTCCACTGACAAACCTCACACCTCTTCACGTAGGTGTGTGCATCCATGTGAAGGGTGGACCACCAAAATCCTGCAAATAGTATTGCCTTGATCACCCGATCTGGACCAAAGTGTCCTCCTGCTACACCTTGGTAAGCAGTTTCTAATATCTTGAGGTATTCGCTCTCATGGACACACAGTCTTAGGTAACCATCTTTACCACGTTTGTATAAATTATCACCAATGATTGTGTAATCTAAGGCTTCTTGTTCCATACTCCTTTGTCTAGTCAAAGTCATATCTTGAGGGAATGTTTTCGTCCTCAAGAAGGCTACTAATGGTTCACTCCAATCTGGCACTAAAGACACACGCAGATAGGGCATTCCTTGCACATTCTATGGACATCAGCTTCTATAGTTGGCCAGTTTACTCCAAGTCTCCTCAATGACTGTAAGGTTCTTTGTTTCGAGTAGTGTTTCTCTAATGCACCCACATGTGCTAATTGCAACCACTTCGCATACTCGTCCTCTTCCACACAAGAGGCTAATATTCCTTGATCCGTATGTTTATACATACTCCCTGCTATGATATGGTATTTTTGGGCCTTTACTACCTCCCTATCTGGCGTGTTGACTACTGGATGTTTAGGCCCATATGTTAGTACTGGCACTAAGGTCTTGGCCCACTGTGGTACAACTTTCAAATTAAACAAGTAAGCATCAGGAAGATCATATGATACTCCTTGTGGGGACTCTCCTGAAGTGAGCCTTGAGAGATGATCTGCTCTCAAGTGAGTCTTCCCCTTTCTCAACACTACCTCAAAGTCGTATTCCATTAGTAAGAGGAACCATCTTACTAATCTGCCTGTATTGCATGGCTTGTTTTCAGGTAAAGTAGATCTTGGTGATCGGTAAAAAATTTAAACTTGTTTGCAAGCAAATAGTGTCTAAACTTTTTAACCGCATACACCATGCCTAATCCTTCCCGTTCGGTGGTGGTATAGTTTCGTTTCGCTGCATTCAATTGTCTACTAGCAAAGGCAATCGGAAGATCCATATTACCTTCACCAGTAGGTTTTGCTAGCACACATCCAATAGCAAAGTTGGATGCATCTACATGGACATGGAATGGCTTATTCCAATCAAGTGTAGTCAAGATTGGTGCTGAACACAATCTTCTTTTGAGCTCGTTGAAAGAATTTTCACATTCGTCAGTCCACTCGAAGTTAGTCAAAAGTCAGTACAGAGGCTTTGCAATGATGGTGTACATGTGTATAAAGCGTGGGTAATAACCACAATGCCCCATGAAAGCTTGTATCTCCTTGACATTCTTTTGCCTAGGTAGTTCTGCTATAGCTCTCACTTTCTCCTCATCAGTGGATATGCCATTCTTGGACACTATGTGTCCTAGAATCTTGCCTTGCCTGACCATGAAGTCACACTTTCTCTGGGTTCAAGCAGACTTGATATTCTCTACATTTGTCAAAGATTTGTCTGAGTTTCGGTATATGTGTTTGTCTAATGTTGGAATGTGCGCAGAGATCATCAACATAGACTTCCAAATTCTTCCTCGAGAACTCTTTAAATACATGATCTGAAAGGTGGCATGCGCATTGGTAAGTCCAAATGGCATTACCCTAAAGGCAAATATGCCCCACTCTGTGGCAAAAGCCGTCTTATGCTGATCTTCTGGAGCTATGGCTACCTGATTGTAGCCCGAGAATCCATCAAGGAAGCTGTACACTTCCTTGCCTGCTACCCTTTCTAATAGATGCTCAGTGATATGAAGCGAATAACTATCTCTGATAGTGGCTGCGTTAACCTTCTTCAAGTTAATGCATACACGTAATTTGCCATTCGTTTTGGGCACCACTACAATGGGGGAGACCCATTCAGTGTGCTCGATTTCATAGATGAATCCAGCTTCAACCAAGCGATCTATCTCCTCTTTGATCTTGGCAGCATAGTTGTCATTGTATGTGTATGGCTTTTGTTTAGAGGGCCTGGCATCTGAGGTCATGGGGATCGTGTGAGAGCATATGTTGGGGTCCACGCCTTTTGGGTCCTTGTAGCTCCAAGCGAATACATCTATGTACTCTCGTAGCAAAGCTACGAGCTCTTTCTCTTCTTCTTTCGTCAAGTCATGTCCTATGTACGTGCATCTTTCTTCTCCCTCTTCTATGGCTACAACTATTTTCTTGGTAGTTTCCTTGCTATCATAGGCCTCTCCTGATTGTGCCTCATGTTTAGGCATTCTTACCATGACTCTCCTATCATCTATCTCATATCTTTTGAAGTTCTCGGGGACCTCAAACAAGGATTCTTCTTCCTCCGGAGTGACTTCCTTCTTCTTTCTTTTCTTTCCTTCACTTTTAGTGGTCACTTGTGTGGTTAATCTCATATCCTTAACGATCTCTTCATGTCTCTGAGGGTGAACTTCTACCTCATAGAAGTATTCTTCATCTGATGCAAAAGGTGGGTCCATAATGATTTACTCTAAATCGGAGTCACTTGCATCCTCAAATGCATCAAGGCTAGGTTCGCATTCTTCTAAAATTGGGTCTCCCAAGATTGGCTCTATGGAGAAGACTGAAATGTCATAGCCATCCTCGTCACAATGGGGTGTCCATTGTTCTTCGTTGATGGCTACATCCATTGTTGCTAAAATTTCAGCCCAGCCGTGAGGCTCAAATTCTTCGTCAGGAAAAACTACAGGTGCATAGGCTTGGTCTTGAATTGATCTATGGGTTTCTTTTGCACCTACCTCTCGGGCTTTTTCTCTCTTCTCTTCTTCTACTGCTACCTTGCACATCCATAAGTGGGTGTCTTCATACATCCACGAGGATCCTGATCCTATGGAATGCACTGACTCAGTATCATCTTTGGCTCTATGGATGGGATTCCATTGGATGGGAGGGACATCTCTATGAGAGTAATCCTTGAGATTAACTTTGGTTGTAACACCTAGATGTTGCAAATACAAGGAATTGGTTCCCCAATCCTCTACCACTTGCAATTCCCAAAATCATCTCGTAGGCTTGGTTTTTGCTAAAGTCGCATATAGCAAAAGTATGCTCGAACTCAACACCACACGTAGTGAGCGTTATTCCTTCTAGCAATCCTAAGGGCCTCTCAATATGACCATCGGCCATCTGCAGTTTCATTCTCGTCGGCCTGAGTGCTGGCTTGCCCCAACGCTTCCATAGGGAAGTGGTAGCAATTGCAACTCCTTCACTTGAGTCCAAAATTGCTTTGGTTGTGTATTCCTGATGGGTAACTGGGAGATAGGTATTTCCTTCTTCTCCTTCACTCATATCTCCTATCTTATCCAATGGTATTTCTGGCACTGTTCTATGTGATCCTACCTCGGAACGCGATTTCGCTATGCTTGGCACTTGTTTGGCTACGTGTTTCCACACTTCTGGCTTAACTTTGAGTAGCTCTTCTAAAGTGAGGTTTCACTGCACTTTAGTGTTCTTTACTACCTCAGTATTCCTAGGTATGATCGAATCTTCGTTTCTTATCATGACCGTGGGTGCTCTCATACAAGTTGACTTGGTTTCCCATGGGCCTGTGAAATGGGGTAGTTCCTCTAAGGAATTAGACTCGAAGTCTAATCTCTCTTGAGATTGGGCGCTCTCCTTCTCTTCGTAAATAGAAGGGATGTCTTGTGGGAATTGATCATGTGCGTCATCCACAAGTTCAATGGGAGGAGGGACTTCACTTTCCTTTGCCCATTTCTCTTCTTGAATCTCTCTCAGGAACTCTAGTGAATACCTATTCATGGAAGAAGATGTGTCTGGTTCAGTGGAGTTAGGCACATAAGCTTCCTGGGGAGGAATGCTTATTCTATCTCTTGCACTCTCCTCAGCCTGGTAGGTGGCTCCTTTCCAGACTTGGTAAGTAACCTCTCCAATCTATCCAACAGACCATCAAAATGCAATGGTGTTCTCGTGGAGCTAGAGCCATTGAACAAGCGACAGGCTTCAAACATGGCTTGCGCCAATTCGACCATCTTAGCACAAAGCTTTGTTCGCTCTCTCTCTAGATCAGCTCTAGGATAACATTTGTCATGATCTTTCACGTTTGGCCCTTCTTGGATTCTAGCCTGATATTCTTTGAGCATCATATCTAGATCCTCAGGAGTAGGATCGACTAGGATTGATCCTACTCTGGGTGGTGGGCGGGCTATGTATGGTGGATTAGAAAGTTGGGGGACGGAAGGTGATGGGTTGGAGGGAGATGGAAAGGGTGGTGGTGTGGTAGTGTGAGAGTGATTCTGAGATGCGAGTTCACTTATCTTCGCTTTGGTTTCTCTCAAGCTTTCTTCAAGTTCGCTCATTTTCTGTGACCATTGTCTTTTCATTCTCTCCCGGCTATCTCTCCATGCTCTAGTCCTCTTCTTGGTTATACTCTCTGTCTCACTAACCTCAGAACTCTTTTCCTGTCCTAGTCCTTGGGTTTGCTGCGAGGCTTGAGCTCTAGTGACCACATGCACGGGGGCTGTGGAAGTTATACTTCCCGTAGAGTCTACCACTAACCCAATGACGTTGATAGGAGTGATTTTTGGTAGGTTATTTGGGTTCTTCGGGCAATCTCGTAAGAGATGCTCTTTCCCGCAATCTTGACAAAAGCTCTGAATTGTCACTGGTTGGGGTTGTGTAGGGGCAGGCAGTGGACAATCACGTATGAGGTGATCTCCTTGACATCTGAAGCAAGGTCCTCTAGGAAATGGAAGTCGTACCTGCCTAGGTTGAGTTCTAGAGTTTGGTTTGTGTACATGACATTAGCATACTCAGGCTCCTCACTATTTTCACTTGGGTCCTCATAATAGTATGACTCGTTATACTCGGGTGACTGCATGTAGTAAGCCTGTGGGCTGTCAATATGTGTAGAGTCAAAACTATGGTCACTTGGATCACTGTCTGATAGCAACGGTGTGACTGTGACTATGGCTCTGTTCAGATTCTCTTCTGCAACCGTGTACTTTACTGGAATCACATTGGTTGGAGCAGGGGGTTGTTGCACTAACACGGGTTGAGGCCTTTGTTGGTTTTGATAGGGTTGTTGTGGTCTACCGTATTGTTGTGGTGGGTACTGATTCTGGTATCTACCCTGTTGTGGATATGGCTGAGGGTAATTTTGCATGACAGTTTGCTTGTTATAAGGGAAGTCTTGTGCACTGTGGTTGGTGTACCTTCGCTCTATTGTGCAGTACTGGCTACTAGGATTCACTTCGGGTTGAGCCATAATGGGACATACACTTGCCATATGGTCACCTCCACAAGTATAGCACCGCTTAACTGGGGAAAATCTTGGCATTTGTTTGCTAGAGACTCCTAGTTTTTGAGCTACATTTTCTGCAAGCTCTTCAATGGATGTGGATTGCCCCGACATAAGGCTACTAGAGCTATCCGAATCCTTGTAGATTTTTGATAGCTCCAACCCCTCGCCTAGATTATCCTCAATGTCTATGCACATGCGCACGCATTCTTCTATAGTTCTGGGGTCCTTCAGATATACATATGACCGGAGCTTGGTGCTCAACAATCCATCTAAGAACAAAGCCACTTGCTTTGGCTAGTGTGGGTAACTCAAGCATTGGGCACCTCTCTAGGTATTGCCTAAACCGCCTTCCTGCTAGTCTGACCGTCTCTTGAGGTGTTTGCTTAAAGCTATGAATCAGGGAGGAGGTATTATGCCGTATGCCACTCTTAGAGAATTCAATGACGAAAGCCTCTAAAAGTTGGCCTATGCTCCTAAACTGCCTCTTGTTCAAGGGTTGAAACCATGTAAGGGCAATGTCCCTAAGGGTTAGACCAAAAGCATTGTATTGCGTGAATAAGTCCTCCACCTGTTCAGCTCTCAAGACTTGTCTAAATTCAGCTACATGATCGTATGGGTCTCCTGTGCCATCGAAATAGTTCTTCATGGACTTCACCAACTGGGTTGGCCTCAAGGTCCTAGTGTGTTCTCTCTGCCTTTGCAAAGGGAAATCATCAGCATTTCTTTGGTTCCTTGGAGCTCTAGGTCTCTCAGTTTCTTCTCTATCCGTTTCTGTTCTCAACCTTTCTCTTCCCAGGGGGTTGGCAAAGCTTATCTCAGGTCTGTCTCTACTTCTATCCCTTGGAGCTACATGAGCTTGGGAGGTCCCAGCTCCTTGGTGGCCGTAGGACACATTGGACCGAGGTTGGGGAAAAACAAATTCACCCTTCCATGTGTAGGCATGTCTGTCGTGCTCAGTGACCACAAAGATCCTTTCTGATGTATTGTCTAGGTAGGTTACTTTGCCTGGGCTATCAGGGTGTTTAAACTCATAGATTGTGAGAGCACCTACTTCGTGAGGCTGAGCAGGCTTATATCTCCAAAACGCCTCATCGGTTTCTCGGTTTAAAAGCAAATCTATGCTTTTATTATCCTGGGGAATCCACTCTGGAGTCATGATTCTGGTCAAGACTAATTTACCACGGGGAGTCCTCGGCTCTCTCTCTAAGTTCCCTTGCTCTATATCACCCATGTCGGTCTCTGCAATCACATTCCCAAACTCATATGTTCTATCTGGAAGGGTGGTTACTACATAAATAGTCCCTTCTTTATCTAGGTATGCTCCATTCTCGAACTTGTTCTAGTCCATGGGGTTGATCGGGGTTCTTAATCTGGACCACAGATCTTCTCAGACCATCTTCGTAGATGCGAGCACCTAAAGGATTAGTCCTGATGTATTCCAATTGAATCTTGTAAGGTCCTTCTGGCTTTTCTAGGTACGCCACCCCTGAACTACCTATTGGTCTCTCCATGTTATAGGACATCTCAAAATCACTTGTTTCTGATCGGGGAGTGTATGGGTAATCACTCAACTGCTCGGCCCAAGACCTAGGAGTGTGATTGACACTAGCTTCAGAAGATCTGAGGCTTTGTCGGTCTCGGCCTAAGTGTCTTCCTGACCTAAGGTTCATATGCCTAATTTCTCTACCCCTTGGTCCCAAGTACACTCTCGTTGCAGGTTAATTTACACCAATCACTTTGTTCTTTTTAGTTGAATACTGTGTTAAGCTCTTGTTTGAAATCACGTCGCAGGAGTACTTAAGTGACTTTCGCACTCGATATTCAAGTTTACTTTTGTTCCTTAGAATTTTCGCACTTAAGCTCTACTTAATGCTTGTACTTAGTTGATTAGTTCTCTTGGACTTGATTCGTGCCTAGCGTTGCTCTAATTAATCACCACACCTAAGTCGTACTAGCCTAAGCTATGAATTGACAAAGGAGGGTTGAGAGAACTTCCAACCTCAATCCTCTGGTTGCTCAGACTGCCACACCAGCCCAGGAAGCCTTCTCCCAAGCTTGGTTCTAACCCTTGCTAGCTTGCCTTGGAATGCCTTGAGTGCAGACAATGTTCCTGCAAGAGTTCACAAGTTAATATAGCTCCTTTACCATAATGGATTGAAGGACACACATCAACAATTACAGGCCCCCCTTGGAGTAACTCACTGTACCCCCACAAGCTTATGACCACCTAGTCCCACCTAAAGGCCAACTTAAAAATACATGTTCTAAAACTCCACGTATGATCCTTACAAAAGTCAGTCGAGGTCCACGTAGGATTCTCAACAAGCTTTCCAACGAGACCTAAATCTCATCAATCGGAGTTCGTATGGTGAAGTTATGACCATTCAGGCATTTAGGGGTCAAAACAGGCTTTCAGGGTTCAGGAAATTCCTCCCTGGTTTTTAGGTATTTTGCCCACTTCTAAGACTCTAATATCATCCCAATGTGTCCAAAATTAATCCCAAAGGTACCTCAATTCTATAAATTAATTCACCCTAAAAATTTCATGTGTTAAGCCGGTGGATCACGATAGGTCGGGTCGAAGTGTCGCGATAGGTGGAAGTGTCGCGATAGGTGGAAGTGTCGCGATAGGTCGAAGTGTCGCGATAGGTCGAAGTGTCGCGATAGGTGGAAGTGTCGCGATAGGTGGAAGTGTCGCGATAGGTCGGTGTGTCGCGATAGGTGGAAGTGTTGCGATAGGTCGAAGTGTCGCGATAGGTGGAAGTGTCACGATAGGTCGGTGTGTCACGATACTTGGGAGTGTCGCGATAGGTGGAAGTGTCGCGATAGGTCGGTGTGTCACGATACTTGGGAGTGTCGCAATACTTGGAAGTGTCGCGATAGGTCGAAGTGTCGCGATACTTGGGAGTGTCGCGATACTTGGGAGTGTCGCAATACTTGGGAGTGTCGCGATAGGTCGAAGTGTCGTGATACTTGGGAGTGTCGCGATACCTCGGTGTGTCGCGATAGGTCGGGATATGGTGAATTTTCCTGATCAGGCTAGTGATTCTAGGAGCTCTCAGCCTGCGTTGTGTCGTGGTGCACTCAGAATCATGATTAGGTCAACTTTTTGGTGTGTCGCGATAGCTCGAGCTCAACGCCTCGAGGCTTGCGCAGAAAGATTCCGTACCTGCTCAGCTTGCTCGAGATGGTGATGCTTCTGAGACCTGCAAGAAACATGCAAAAACACACAAAAACAACAATGCACACTCGCTCTCTCTCAAACTCGCACAAAGCAAATGAGGAGAATGAAATGGAAGAGGGAATATGAAGTGGAGAAGGAGATGGAGATGGAGATGGAGATGGAGATGGAGATGAAGATGGAGATGGAGATGGAGATGGAGATGGAGATGGAGATGGAGAAGAAAACAAGAAATTTACCTACTACTTACCATTCCAACGCGTCCTCTCTACGTCTTACCATCACACGCTCGTCCTCAAAGCTCGAATCCCCGACAACGGCGCCAAAATTTGGTGTAGCTCAGTGATGGGTAGCACCTCCTTTAATGTCAATCCGGGAAGACATGAGGATGGTATGAAGACCTCGAGCAAGTGAAGACACAAATGTGTGAGTGAGAAGCACACCAACATGCACACACATACACACACGCGCACACACAGCAAGAACAAAGAGAGTAGGACAATGGAATTGCTTCTATTATAACCAAGTTCTCATACAAGCTCAAAACTACAAGAAGCTGGCCCCAAAAATGAGCTCTCTAGTTCTATTTATAGTTTTTGACTAGCTTTGGCTCTGTCCAGACCTAGTGTCCGGCCTAGTTAAAAATTAGCTTCCATGGCTTATTTAAGAGCTCAAACGAGATCTAAAAAATATGAAAATTGGAAGGAAACTACTTCTAAGGCTCCCCAAGCTCGAGGACTCCTCGGTTTGCACAAAATGGAGCTACAAAAAGATGAAACGGTATTTACAATGGTTGTTAGTGATGAGAATCACTTTTAAAATGAGGTCAGGACTGGAAAAAAATGATGGGATGCCTCAGTGCTAGATCTGCATGTCTGCCCGTACTTGCTTCTTCCCGTATAATGCAAGTAGTGTTAAAGACTTTCCGCAATGTACGTCACATCCAACCGCCAATTCTGGGCTTCATAAATGGTAATTATGATCTACTTTATGATATGAGCAAGACCCCGAGTATTCGAGTTGCTTATGCATGGCATGCAAGGATCAGATATCTCCCTGCTTGCGACAAGCAAACCTTTGATGACATGTTCACCACGGGGTTTTGGGAATCACACTCAGAAGTGTTCGCACCACGCCCAACTCATCTGCTACAATTATTCGCGTGCAAACAAACAATGCATTCAGAGCTCTACACCACGCCACAACCTGACATGCCTGGCATAGTTAATTGGGATGCCTTGCAAAGAGACTTGGTCAAGGGACTACCGATCAGAGAACAAGAGGTGGCAACCGACATACTACAGCACTACATTGATCAAACTGCCGAGCAAAGATCTGTCAGAGACGACAAACGCTAGGGGGGGGAGAGTGTTGGCATTATACGGGAAGAAGCAAGTACGGGCAAACATGCAGATCTAGCACTGAGGCATCCAATCATTTTTTTCCAGTCCTGACATCATTTTAAAAGTGATTCTCATCACTAACAACCATTGTAAATACCGTTTCATCTTTTTGTAGCTCCATTTTGTGCAAGCCGAGGAGTCCTCGAGCTTGGGGAGCCTTAGAAGTAGTTTCCTACCAATTTTTATATTTTTTAGATCTCGTTTGAGCGCTCAAATAAGCCCTGGAACCTAATTTTTAAATAGGCCGGACACTAGGTCTGCACAGGGCCAAAGCTAGTCAAAAACTATAAATAGAGCTAGAGAGCTCATTTTTGGGGCCAGCTTCTTGTAGTTTTGAGCTTGTATGAGAACTTGGTTATAATAGAAGCAATTCCATTGTCCTACTCTCTTTGTTCTTGTTGTGTGTGCGCGTGTGTGTATGTGTGTGCATGTTGGTGTGCTTCTCACTCACACATTTGTGTATTCACTTGCTCGAGGTCTTCATACCATCCTCATGTCTTCCCGGATTGACATTAAAGGAGGTGCTACTCATCACTGAGCTACAAGGTGACAAGTCTATAAGCCTATACAAAATCATTTTGAGCATATTGACCATTTTGACAATTTGGACTATTTATGAAAATCAAGGTTTGCTAGAAATTAAGGTTTAGACCTCTCAATGCGACATTGTTCTTCCACTAATCCTCCCCTCAGTATCATATTGGCATAAAGTTCAATAATCTGCATAACTTCTAATGTTTGTCTTTGGGTAACGCTTTTGTAAAGATATCTCCACATTCACACTTGTAGATACATCTATAAGCTCAATGTGCTTTTTAGATACTTGCTCTCAAATATAATGATAATGTACTTCAATATGCTTCATCCTTACACGATGAACACGATTCTTTGCAATAGCAATAGCACTTTGACTACCAGAATATATCTATATAGGAAGATCAACATGAACATCAAGATAACTTAAAATTTTTCGCAGCCAAATAGCCTCAACTGTAGCTATAAAGGAAGCCCTATACTCTACTTCACATGAAGATGTAACCATTATTGATTGTTTCTTATAAATCCACGAAATAAGACATTCTCAAACATAAAAACACAAGCCACTTGTATTTCTCCTTATGTCTTTGTCACCTGCCCAATCATAATCTGCAAAACCTTGAAGTGTAAAATGCAACGACTCTGAAAATACCATTGCATAATTCATAGTTCCTTTTCAATGTCTCGAAATTCGTTCAACTACTTTCCAATGAATTTTTAGAGGTTTGTGCATTAACCTTGACACTCTACAAATTGAATGTTTAAACGTGTATTACATAAATAAATCATGCATCCATCTACTTGACTATATAGCGTAGCATCAAAAGATTGACAGCTTTTACTTTTGCTTGTAATGACACATTAATAACCATTGGTGCCTCCATAGGTTTAGAATATGATATTTCAAAACTTTTCAAAAAAATTTTAATGTACTTTTGCTTTATCATATAGATACAATCTTTTTGAATTTGAATTCAATGCCAAGGTAATAATGTAAAACACCAAGATCATTAATATCAAATGTATGCTTAAGTTTGACTTAAAAAATTTGAAGATCCGAGTCCCAGGGACCTATCATAATCATATCATCAAATTAATTATGATGATGATTAAAACATTTGTCTCTCTAAGTTAACATAAAAAAGAAACTTTTGAGTTTTTAAACCTGATAGACAAAAGATTTAGATGAATCTTTTCATACCATGCCCTTGGTGCTTGCTTCAAACCATAGAGACATTTTATAAGTTTGCAAACTAAAGATTCTTTACCTTTCAAAACCCTCTGGTTTTTGTACATAAACATCTTCATGAAGATCACTATTAAGGAAAGCGGTCTTGATATTTAACTCGCATACTTTCCAACCAAAGAATGCAACAAGAGAAAGCACAATTCTGACTATGGTCATTCTGGAAGTAGATGCAAATGTTTCATAATGGTCTATACTTTTCTTTGTGCATAACCTTTGATAACTAACCTTTCTTTATACCTGTCAATCATACCATCCGCTTTTCTTTAACATATGTATGCATGTATGTATGTATGTATGTATGTATGTATGTATGTATGTATGTATGTATGTATGTATGTATGTATGTATGTATGTATGTATGTATGTATGTGTGTGTGAGTATATATGTCCATGTGTCTGTGAGTGTATGTATGTGTGTGTGTATGTATGTATGTATGTATGTATGTATGTATGTATGTATGTATGTATGTATGTATGTATGTATGTATGTATGTATGTATGTGTGTGTATGCATGTATGCATGTGCGTGTCTTTTCATTTAAGTGTGTGTGTGTATGTGTATGTATGTATGTATGGAGAGAAGGGAGGTGAGAAATGTGTAAGAGAATAGAAAGGGGGGAAAAGGGGGGAGGGGGAGAGAGATATAGCAAATGTGTGTTCTCAATATTTCTCTTGCTCACACTCATTGCCTGAACGACCATTGACTCTGTAGAGTCAGCTCCAAGCGCTAAAACCATAGATGCAAAAGCATAGAGATCGCAAGAGGGGCTTGGTAACTATAGTGGGTATGGCTATGGTTACGGCCGTGGGAGAGGATACTTTGGCTATGGTAGAGGAAACCATGACGGTTGAGGTGGTAGGTGCTACTAGCAAGGACTTTGGCATGGAAATCTTGATAGTGATGAGGAAAAGAATGCATTGCAAGTGTTATTGTGTAGATGTCTGTAAACGCACTCCATGTATGTACGCATGTCTCTATGTATCCATGTACCCTATTTTCCTAATTCACACCATTCTTTAGGCTGCTTTCTACAGTGCTCCTGCCCTTGGGGCCCATGTATTTCATACATATGATTTAAAGATCATGTTCTCCCAAAAAAAGAAGCACTCTTCATAAAGAGATGCATTTTTCACAATCAAGAAGGAGAGAACAAAATCAGCCATGGCACTGCAACAGTGACAACAGGGGCAAAGAAGGTAGCAGGGACTAAAAGCAAGAAGAAATCTACCTTCACTATTGATTGCGAAAAGCTTATTGATGATAAGAATATGGACATGATGTCTTTTGAGAAGTTCCTGTATGACCGCATCAAGGTCGTTGGTAAGGCTGGAGTTCTTGGGAATGCTGTTACCATTACTCAAGAAGAACAAGATCACTGTCACATCTGACAGTGCCTTCTTTAAGAGGTATTTGAAGTACCTTACTAAGAAGGACCTCAAGAAGCATAACATCAGAAATCGGTTACATGTCATTGCATAGGAACTTTGATTAGTTGAGATACTTAAATATTGTGGAAACTGAACCTGAGCATGAAGATGACACAAGCTAATTCACTCAGTGCTTTTACATTTTGTCTTAGTCTGTCTAAAGCGCAGTCCTATCAGCTGCAGTCTCCGTATTTTGAATTTTTCCTGCAGCTTATTCCTGATTGACAATCTTAAATGGATATTTTGATGTATTTTGTTGAGTAAATGATATAGATTCTCTCAACAAAAAGAATTGTATGTATGTATGTGGGTTGGTTGGCAGATATGTGTGCACCTCAATATATATGCATGCATGTTTGTATGGATACATGTATACATACAAAGGCATGTGTGTATGGTTTTATGTGCATATTTATGCATCCATGTATCCACATATGTACGGGTGTGTATGTGCATGTACGTGTGTGTATATATATAAAGCATGCACGTTGCATGGAGGCAAAAACCCAATAGAATGAGACACAGACAAAGAAAGGAAAGAGCAAGCATATGGATTCAACATGTACTGCATGCATCAAACAGAGTACTTGTTCAGTATGAGCACTAAACCATCCTAATGCATGCCCCTATACCATTACCACATAAGCCAAATATATGAGGAATTACATATTTAATAGTACTGCTGAGGAAGATGTCATTGACCTTTAGACAATGGTATATCCTTCAAATTAGCTTTGTTTCATTAATTCAATGAATCCTCTTACATTGTCACAATAGGTTGAGTTGAGACTATCCTGCATCCAAGACTCTTCATCAAAGTTCAATAGCATACTGATCGAGAACCCACTGCAAGCTCCACAACCATGAGACTACTTCCATGAATACTAAAGTTCTTACAAGCCCTCATTTGTATCCAATAGAGCTATTAGATATGAAGATCTAAAGTTTATGATGGGATTATGTTCTTCCCTCATACAAGTGATGTGTCTCAACGATCAGGATTGTGCTATGCACTTTTTCTCCTGCCTGCTTTACAGCCTTATTTTTGAAAAGATGAACCAACTTATATTCTTCTATGAAGGTTTACTACCTTTACCCTCATTCTTTCTAAATATTTTTCTCCAAACCCATTGTTTTCCATTGATTCTGAATCATGTTCCTGCCACTAGGTTATCTAAATCATTTTCCTCTCCTAATATGGCATCTATGTGATGCATGTATGAAACAACAGCACTCTTTAAATATAACTAGCTGAACTTTAAGCACAACATTTCTCATTATAATATTGGCAAAAAACAGGAAAAGAGAAATAAAAGTTGAAAACAATTCCTCGCAAAGAGCATAAACAAGGTCTACATAAATTTATGGAGATTTGTGCAGCTCATTTCATTCATTTTGCTAGTGATTTGATTATAAAGTAAACACACCTTTCTCTGCGGCTTTCTAAAAAACGAGTTAATGATGCCTTTATACATAAATTTATGGAAATTTGTGCAGCTCATTTCGTTCATTTTGCTAGTGATTTGATTATAAAGTATACACACCTTTCTCTGCGCCTTTCTAAAAATCGAGTTAGTGATGCCTTCCTTGCAAATGGTAAGACTGTAAAAGGAAGAAAAACTCTAAGTTAGGCATCCAGAGGAATCACATGCTTTGCAATTCACACAAAACATAAACCGCCTGCCTTTTGGAACTTCTGCTTCCAGTGGCACAAAAAAAGCTGGTAGTTCATGCTCCCTTCTTTCTTCAGGAAATTCGATATTTTCACAGATTGCTGAGAACTTCCCACGCACATCAACATCAAGCAGCCTGGGAACCCTCGTTTCTGATGTAATGTTCACATCCATCATGCAAGGAACTGATGGGCAGAGGGAATAACTACCAATCAAGTCCATAGCCTCCAGCGGTGATGTATCCCCCTCAGCTAAAGAAATTATCATTTGAGCCTAGAAAAGAAAAATCAATAACTACATTGAGCTCTACGGATGTAATTATGCAAATTCAAGTGACAAATCGCTGATCCTAGGTGACAATAAATTCAAAATGTAGAATGAACAAAATATTAATCGATAGCCTCCATAAGTACCATGTCCAAACGCATGCATCACCTCTTTGCATCTATTCATATGCCAAAACCAGGCATGCACATTGGACACAAGCAGATACATAGCACAGACTAAAAATCCTGCTTAAGACACAAGCGAGCTGGTACAGATCACATTGTACCCACATTCCCCTCATCCTCACTCACACCCCCCACCCCCCCAGGCCTAGATATATGGATACATCATACACATTTATCATATGGGATATGATGTGTTATTGGTCAGATACCCAAAATCCACGACTATTGACAGGGGTATCCCAGCATGATTTGGACCATCTTGGCGCACACAGATGACGCCCTACAAGGACCCTCACCATGGAGGATATTGAAGAGGTTCAGCTCCAAAAGATGGAGGACGATACCTCATGAGATTGTATTATTCATTGTACGGCCAAGGAACAAACTCTTCTCGGAATCTTGTATTTTTGTATCAACTAGAGTATCTCTAGTCCACTCACAGCCCTACCGCACACCCAGTACTCTACTTTAGTCATTCTCCGTTTCGTACTTTCTTTCTTTCACTATTTCTAGCTCAGACATTGTATCATTTCTACCAATTCATAACCTCTCTCTCTCTCTCTCTCTCTCTCTCTCTCTCTCTCTCTCTCTCTCTCTCTCTCTCTCTCTCTCTCTCTCTCTCTCTCTCTCTCTCTCTCTCTCTCTCTCTCTCTCTCTCTCTCTCTCTCTCTCTCTCTCTCTCTCTCTCTCTCTCTCTCTCTCTCTCTCTCTCTCTCTCTCTCTCTCTATATATATATATATATATATATATATATATATATATATATATATATATATATATATATATATATATATATATATATATATATATATATGAGGCACGATACATGTGGGTTCGCATGGAGATAGCACAGGGCAGCTCGATTTACATTGCTATATGCTACTTCCCACCAGGAGGCTCTCGATACGCAGGACACGATCTGGGGGGACCGATCCGAGATAGAGACTCACCATACACAGCGCTTTCAGATGAGATACTACATTACAGCACACTAGGTGAAGTCTTCCTTATGGGGGACTTCAATGGCCGCACTCAGTCGCATCAGTGCCAGGCATACGACATAGATCACCCACATCTCATGAGGGCCAGAGGTCCGGATGAGATTAGCACCAGCAGAGTATCGGCAGATACGGGTCAGGACACCACCGGCTATGGCAGACATCTACTCGAGCTAGGCAGCCGACATCATCTCGTTATATATAACGGGATGAATCGTTGGCCAGGTTCAGGCAGACTTACTTGCTTCCCTCACGGGGGAGGTGAGAGCACAGTCGACTACATTTTGGGTACTACCTCTGGAGCTTCACTTATCCCTTCACTTAGTATTGGACGATGCCCACTCGGTGCTGACCACACATTTATCACATTCACACTTCTCATCTCCGATTCCATTAGACCCTCCCTCACCCACTGAGATACATACCACGATACACTTCACACACGAGCTCTCACACGTTTATGCACACCATTTACACTCCCGCCTACTCTCCCTCGATCCATTCTCACCTTTGGACACACTTACATCACATATCACCTCCATCCTACAGGACTCAGCTCTCCGAAGCTTCCCACACCGCACACATATGCACCCTCCACGCACAGGATCCATGCCCCAGAACCGTTGGTATGATGCAGATTGTCGTGAGCTGTGTAAACACCTACGGATTTTAGAGCATAGAGGAGATATTACACACACACACACAGGCACAGCGTCGCATGCAGAGCCTTACTCGTCGCAAACGGCGAGATTGGGAGGAGAGACAATATTGGGATATTTACCATTTGCTCATGAGTCGAGACAGTGTAGTGGCATGGCGACATTTGAGAGAGAGGAGACAGCAGACACCTATCCGAGACTGGCATAGCTATGCACGGAGCCTATACGAGATCCCAGACCAACCTCCCATTCCCAGACCGCAGAGCTCACGTCCTACTACCTCTGACTTCTTCACACCCACTATGGTGGGACGCGCTATTGCCCGGCTGCAGCATGGCAGGGCCCATGATCATTTCGGTTTACAGGCAGAGCACCTCATCTATGGAGGCACGACTCTCGCACCGCTCATTGCCCATCTCTTCAACCGTGCATTGGTTGAAGGGTTCCCAGACTCATGGACTGAGCACACCATAGTGCCCATTCATAAGTCAGGTGATACTATGGATCCAGCTACATACCGGACGATCATGATTGGCCCTAAATTGGCCAAGTTATATGGGGCGGTACTAGAGACAGAGTTGAGTACTCTCGCTGAGAGGAAGGGCATCAGGGCTCCAGGACAGGCAGGTTTCAAACGAGATTACTCTACCATTGACCACATCTTCACTCTGAGATGCCTGATCAACCAGGGCAGGGTGAGGAAGAGGAGATTATATTGTTGCTTTGTGGACTTCCGCAAAGCATTTGACACTATTCCCGGGGATCGACTCTTCAGACGACTAGTTGACATCGGAACTCCGGAGGAGATGATATGGGGGATCTACGCCTTATACGAGAGAGTATCTGGTAGAGTCAGATGTCCAGGGGGCTTATCTGATCCACTTGCTAGCACTATCGGGGTGAAGCAAGGATGCCCTCTCTCACCCACCCTCTTTGGTCTTTACATTGATGAGATAGTGGACTTCATACAGCAGCAGGGGGGAGATGGCATTGAGGTACACGGGTCCACTATCCATATTCTTTTATACGCTGATGATATTGTATTGGTTTCAGAGTCTGCAGAAGGTCTACAGCATCATCTACACGGCCTAGATGACTTTTGCAGACACAAAGGGTTATCTGTGAACCTTGGTAAAACCAAGGTCTTGATCTTTCATACATCAGCACAGGTACGCGGACATAGTTTGTTCACAGCAGCAGGTGGACCGATCGAGGTGGTCGGATCATATGTTTACTTGGGGGTGACATTTACAGCAGCATCAGGGGTCTTCTCTATGGCTCAGGCAGCCCGTGACCGCATCACACGTGGGTACGCAGCACTAGCTTTGATGGAGAGACAGTGCCACCAGGCATATTTTCAGGAGCCCCGCAGAAAGGGGTGGCTCTTTGACACTTTGGTTACGCCAGCGCTCATGTATGGGGCAGCCATATGGGGACCAGGATTAGCTACATCAGTATGGACAGCATTAGAGAGGCCACAGATCCTCATGATTGCCAGACTTATCCGCAACAAACCTTCAGTACCACATGATATCATTAGAGCAGAGCTCGCTGCACCGATGCTAGTTGAGGCACTATTTCAGACAGTATGCCTATTACACAGACTTCGGAGCATGGATACAGAGCGCATTGCTTATCGTGCTTTCGAGGCATCACGTGATATGGCATTAGCAGGCGACACCTCCTCATGGTATGCACAGACATGAGACTGGCTTGCCCACCATTGTATTGATTTCAGAGTCACCCGAGGGATTACCTAGATGCCCTCCATGAGTTTTGCACACAGAGAGGCTTGACAGTAAACCTTGGCAAGACCAAGGTCATGATCTTCCACACCTCCCCCATGGTGAGGAATGGAGAAGGATTCACAGTTGGCAGTGGACAGATTGAGGTGGTCACTTCCTATGTCTACCTCGGAGTCACATTCACGAGCTTGCCTGGCCCCTTCATCATGAGAAGGGCAGCCACCGATAGACTCACACGAGGATATGCAGCCTTGGCCATGTTAGGGCAGAGATGTCATCAAGCACACTTCCAGGAGCCCCGCACAAAGGGGTGGCTATTTGACACACTAGTCAGACCAGCTATGATGTATGCTCCGACAATTTGGGCACCAGGCCTCACAGTCACCCAGTGGAGTGCGATCGAGAGGCCACAAGTACGTATGATCTCGCGACTATTTCGCGGGAAACAGTCAGTGCCACATGACATTATCAGGGCAGAGCTAGCTGCACCACCCATGGTAGTAGATGCACTGGAGCTCCCTACCAAAAGACTCACACTCAGAGCTTTTGAGGCATCTATACAGATATCAGAGTCGGGATATGAGAGAGCTTGGTACACTCAGGTTAGAGGGTGAGGGAGCTCCCTACCAAAAGACTCACACTCAGAGCTTTTGAGGCATCTATACAGATATCAGAGTCGGGATATGAGAGAGCTTGGTACACTCAGGTTAGAGCGTGGTTTGATAGTCATGGACTTGATATGGATAGATTGCCGCCTTTTCAGTATGACCCAGACTCACCTCACATCCACCTCTCACGTCATGAGAGCAATCTTCTGCTCAGACAGGACCTTTGGAAGCTCTACATTAGTCAGACATGGCACACACCACACATGGGATTGACACTATCGCACTATCGAGACCAGTTCTTGGACATACTCGCGGATGGTTTCATCCAGCGACCACGCTACATGGATACCTACATGCCTCATAGCTCGAGGGTAGCTATTGGCCAGTTGAGGGTCTCATCACACCGACTAGAGATTGAGATAGGCAGAGCCACAGACATTCCCAGAGAGGAGCGGCTATGCAGGATATGCAGAGTAGAGATGGAGGATGAGAAGCACTTTGTTTGCAGATGTAGCGCATATGATGACATTAGAGACAGATACGAGACTCTGTTTATAGGGCAGCCCACCCTCCGAGAGATCATGGGCTCTAGAGATCAGCGACAGTTCGGGCGATTCTTACTAGAGATTCAGAGATATCGGGCCCTCAGACTTCACAGACACCAGATTGCAGACATCCATGCTCGTGACCATCGCGCAATGGAGGAGAGACGATCCTGGATGATGGCCGATCCCACTGCAGCCATCAGGGCGGCGTTGACCCCACCTCAACCCATGTACCACATCCTACACCCGCCCACTAGTACAGGATGGAGCTAGTTAGTCGTCCAGATGCATTATCATGCATTATCATACTTGTACTACCCTTTTGCATATAGGCTATAGATATAGCACTCCATTCACCATCCCCCCCTCCCACTTTCATGGGTATCTCTACATGCATACTACAGAGATCTATATCAGCCTTGCCAACTTTTTTTCAGGAATTTTATCTTTTTCGATTGACAGAAGATACACCCATGTACATTGATTTGTCTCATAGGCCGAGTTCGGCCTCCTAATAGACGTAAAAACTCTCTCTCTCTCTCTCTCTCTCTCTCTCTCTCTCTCTCTCTCTCTCTCTCTCTCTCTCTCTCTCTCTCTCTCTCTCTCTCTCTCTCTCTCTCTCTCTCTCTCTCTCTCTCTCTCTCTCTCTCTCTCTCTCTCTCTCTCTCTCTCTCTCTCTCTCTCTCTCTCTCTCTCTCTCTCTCTCTCTCTCTCTCTCTCTCTCTCTCTCTCTCTCTCTCTCTCTCTCTCTCCCCCTCGACCACGCATGGTTGGATATCGTCGATGACGACTTTATCACGAGGATATCTCATGCATCAGGACAGCCTATGACCACATGATGGAGCAGAGGCGTACCATCACCACCTAGGTTGTCTTCCTTCGCGAGGCACTCAGACCAGCACCGATGTACCACATACTACACCCACCTCCACCCATCACCAGTAGCTAGGGTATTTTACTCACTCACATTATGGGCCTTCCATGTATTAGGTGGCCATTATCTGCGGAGTCAGAGCCACCTCTTCCCAGCCTTTTCCAACCCGATATAGCTTTGTGTAGTGAGTACTTTTTTCATTTCATTTTCTACAGAGGGTTACTACACTTGTAAGTGGTTTTGCCTCATAGGCCAAGTTTGGCCTCAAATAGACGTTAATATGACTCTCTCTCTCTCTCTCTCTCTCTCTCTCTCTCTCTCTCTCTCTCTCTCTCTCTCTCTCTCTCTCTCTCTCTCTCTCTCTCTCTCTCTCTCTCTCTCTCTCTATGCCCTACTACACAGACTTCGGAGCATGGATACAGAGCGCATTGCTTATCGTGCTTTCCAGGAATCACGTGATATGGCATTAGCAATGGACACCTCCTCATGGTATGCACAGACACACGACTGGCTGGCCCACCATGGCTTTGACATAGACAGCCTACCACCACTACAGTACGACTCATATGCACCCACCTACTCACTCTCTCATCAAGAGAGGAATAGGGTCATTCGTCACGAGATATGGCATACATACATACAGAGGACATGGGTGAGCCCTAGGGATACATTGCCACCGAAAATGCTCTATTTCCGCTACATGGCCTATATGACTTTTGCAGACACAGAGGGTTATCTGTGAACCTTGGTAAAACCAAGGTCATGATCTTTCATACATCTGCACATGTACGCAGACATAGCTTGTTCACAGAAGCCGGTGGACCAATCGAGGTGGTCGAATCATATGTTTACTTGGGAGTGACATTTACAACAGCATCAGGGGTCTTCTCTATGTCTTAGGAAGCTCAGGACCACATCACACGTGGGTACGCAGCACTAGCTTTGATGGAGAGAGAGTGCCACCAGGCACATTTTCAAGAGCCCCGCACAAAGGGGTGCCTCTTTGACACTTTGGTTACGCCAGCGCTCATGTATGGGGCAGGACTTATCCGCAGCAAGCCTTCAGTACCACATGATATCATTAGAGCAGAGCTCGCTGCACCACCGATGCTAGTTGAGGCACTGTTCCAGAAAGTATGCCTACTACACAGACTTCGGAGCATGGATACAGAGCGTATTGCTTATCGTGCTTTCTAGGCATCACGTAATATGGCATTAGCAGGGGACACCTCCTCATGGAGCTAGTTAGTCGTCCAGATGCATTATCATGCATTATCATACTTGTACTACCCTTTTGCATATAGGCTATAGATATAGCACTCCATTCACCATCCCCCCCTCCCACTTTCATGGGTATCTCTACATGCATACTACAGAGATCTATATCAGCCTTGCCAACTTTTTTTCAGGAATTTTATCTTTTTCGATTGACAGAAGATACACCCATGTACATTGATTTGTCTCATAGGCCGAGTTCGGCCTCCTAATAGACGTAAAAACTCTCTCTCTCTCTCTCTCTCTCTCTCTCTCTCTCTCTCTCTCTCTCTCTCTCTCTCTCTCTCTCTCTCTCTCTCTCTCTCTCTCTCTCTCTCTCTCTCTCTCTCTCTCTCTCTCTCTCTCTCTCTCTCTCTCTCTCTCTCTCTCTCTCTCTCTCTCTCTCTCTCTCTCTCTCTCTCTCTCTCTCTCTCGACCACGCATGGTTGGATATCGTCGATGACGACTTTATCACGAGGATATCTCATGCATCAGGACAGCCTATGACCACATGATGGAGCAGAGGAGTACCATCACCACCTAGGTTGTCTTCCTTCGCGAGGCACTCAGACAAGCACCGATGTACCACATACTACACCCACCTCCACCCATCACCAGTAGCTAGGGTATTTTACTCACTCACATTATGGGCCTTCCATGTATTAGGTGGCCATTATCTGCGGAGTCAGAGCCACCTCTTCCCAGCCTTTTCCAACCCGATATAGCTTTGTGTAGTGAGTACTTTTTTCATTTCATTTTCTACAGAGGGTTACTACACTTGTACGTGGTTTTGCCTCATAGGCCAAGTTTGGCCTCAAATAGACGTTAATATGACTTTCTCTCTCTCTCTCTCTCTCTCTCTCTCTCTCTCTCTCTCTCTCTCTCTCTCTCTCTCTCTCTCTCTCTCTCTCTCTCTCTCTCTCTCTCTCTCTCTCTCTCTCTCTCTCTCTCTCTCTCTCTCTCTCTCTCTCTCTCTCTCTCTCTCTCTCTCTTTCTTTCTCTCTCTCTATGCCCTACTACACAGACTTCGGAGCATGGATACAGAGCGCATTGCTTATCGTGCTTTCCAGGAATCAGGTGATATGGCATTAGCAATGGACACCTCATGGTATGCACAGACACACGACTGGCTGGCCCACCATGGCTTTGACATAGACAGCCTACCACCACTACAGTACGACTCATATGCACCCACCTACTCACTCTCTCATCAAGAGAGGAATAGGGTCATTCGTCACGAGATATGGCATACATACATACAGAGGACATGGGTGAGCCCTAGGGATACATTGCCACCGAAAATGCTCTATTTCCGCTACATGGCCTATATGACTTTTGCAGACACAGAGGGTTATCTGTGAACCTTGGTAAAACCAAGGTCATGATCTTTCATACATCTGCACATGTACGCAGACATAGCTTGTTCACAGAAGCCGGTGGACCAATCGAGGTGGTCGAATCATATGTTTACTTGGGAGTGACATTTACAACAGCATCAGGGGTCTTCTCTATGTCTTAGGAAGCTCAGGACCACATCACACGTGGGTACGCAGCACTAGCTTTGATGGAGAGAGAGTGCCACCAGGCACATTTTCAGGAGCCCCGCACAAAGGGGTGCCTCTTTGACACTTTGGTTACGCCAACGCTCATGTATGGGGCAGGACTTATCCGCAGCAAGCCTTCAGTACCACATGATATCATTAGAGCAGAGCTCGCTGCACCACCGATGCTAGTTGAGGCACTGTTCCAGAAAGTATGCCTACTACACAGACTTCGGAGCATGGATACAGAGCGTATTGCTTATCGTGCTTTCTAGGCATCACGTAATATGGCATTAGCAGGGGACACCTCCTCATGGTATGCACAGACACGTGACTGGCTGGCCCACCATGGCTTTGACATAGACAAGCTACCACCACTACAGTACGACTCATATGCACCCACCTACTCGCTCTCTCATCAAGAGAGGAATAGGGTTATTCGTCAGAAGATATGGCATACATACATACAAAGGACATGGGTGAGCCCTAAGGATACATTGCCACCGAAAATGCTCTATTACCGCGAGCATTTTCTACATATATCGGACGCGGTCTTCATTGAGATCCCGAGATACATGCAGACATACCTTCCCCACCACCTCCGAGTCGTCATTGGGTAGCTCCGGGTCTCATCACATCAGCTCGAGATTGAGAGGGGTCTGTCCAGGGGAGTCCCCCGTGAGGAGAGGTGGTGCCCAGTATGCCAGACAGAGGTAGAGAGTGAGTTCGACATGGTCCCCCAAGAGAGACTACTACGGAGACTCCAAGAGTTACAACTACCATCTGACATGCTATGGGCCCATCCACCCTTTGCATGCACAAGTCACAAGCAACGTACGCTGCCTCGGCGGCCTATCAGACAGCCTTGTTAGCACCATTGGTGTGAAACAAGGTTAACCTCTCTCACCCACTCTCTTCGGTCTCTACATCAACGAGATCACGGAGTATATACAGCAAGAAGGAGGGCTAGAAGGAGACCTCGGAGGTATGCCAATACACATCCTATTATATACTCATGTGATTGTCTTGCTTTCAGAGTCGAAAGAGGGGCTGCAGTCACATTTACAGGAGCTCGATACCTGCTACATGGAGAGAGGACTCACAATGAACCTTGGCAAGACTAAGGTCATGATCTTCCACACCTCAAGGACAGTACGCATCGAGCCTCTTTGACTGGAGTCAAAGGACAGGTAGAGGTAGTGGACTCCTACGTCTACTTAGGTGTCACCTTCTCGAGCAGCACAGGTGTGTTCTCCATGGCACAGGCAACGAGATACAGATTGACACGAGGCTATGCGGCGCTTGCTAGATTAGAGAGACGCTGCTTTCAAGCACATTTCCACGAGCCCCGGACTAAGGGGTGGCTCTTTGATACTCTAGTGACACCCGCGCTGATGTATGCAACGGCAGTATGGGCACAAGGCATTACGGAGGCGATGTGGACAAGGATTGAGAGGCCCCAGGTCACCATGATCTCATGCTTGCTCCGCAACAAGCCCTCGGTTCCACATGACATTATACGAGCTGAACTTGGCACACCACCAATGCTAGTGGAGGCCCTCTTTCATACCTTTATCCTGAGAGTCAGAGAGCTCCCCGACAGTCGACTCACGAGGATTGCATTTGAGAGCTCTAGACATTTGGCAGAGACAAGGCATGAGAGAGTATGGTATGCACAAACCTTCTGATGGGTGGCAAACCATGGCATG